>CAJHUC010000797.1:0-40400 GCA_905146915.1 Ostreobium quekettii | reverse complement strand
CTTCATCCTGCATGTAACCTGGAGATTGCTTCCAAAGGCATTGTGCTTTATGAAATATTTATTCAGCAAAGTGGCCAAGTGGCTATATGTATGTCTACCTGACTGGCCTCTTGGAAAGATGAGTTTGGGTGGTCTCTGCATGAATTGTGCGGGAAGCTGCTTGGCAGCTCGTTTGACTTTGCCATTCAGCACTTCTGCAGTGCTGATTTCGCTAGTGTGTGGGTGCGATGCCCCGGTAGGTGATCAACGATGGTGTCACAATTGCAAGGGGCATCGAACTGGAGGATTCCCTGGAAAACGCGGGCGCTCAGCTTGTCAAGGAGGTAATGAGCACTGCTGCTGTGCTGGAATATTGGTGGCGGCCATTTTGCGCCATGGCGAGTTTTTGAAATGTGCCTGTCCCAAATGCTACAGCATTGTCATAATCAGCGGATTGACCTTCCTTTGGTATGCGCTCATGAGCTGTCTGGCAATTCACTAGTTGACCCCTGGAGTTGGGCCAGTTCCTCGAAAGCGTAGTTGTCAAGAGAATTGATGATCACTGCCTGCGTGTCCTTGTATGACAACAAGTGAGCAACGTTGAGCAACATTTTTGGGGTCCAAGAGTGCCAATGCAGAGAACTTGCATAGTCTGTCTGCCCAATAGTGCAGCCAACTTCACATCACCAGTGTTGTCCCATGTCAATGGTATTGGGACCTCCTTGACTGGTCCAGGCTGGCTATTGTGATGGATGTCTGTTGGATTGCCAGGTTGCAGGGCGGACGAATGATGCTGCTGGTGATGGCACGACCACGGCTGCCCTGCTGTCCAGGGAAATGATCCACTATGGACTTCAGGCTGTCACTGCAGGTGCCAACCCCGTCAACATTAAGAAGGGCATTGACAAGACGGTAGACTTCCTGTCAGAAAAGCTCAGAGAAAATGCCAAGGCAGTGGATGGACGTGATGACATTAAGGTGGACTGCTCAGATCCATATCAGATATGATATATGTTAGATATATTATGATTATGTATATATCATGCATATCATATATTATCATTATGATTATGATATTATATCTGATATATATCTGATATATATGATATATATTCAGATCATATCTGGAAGATATCATAATCTTCAGTGGACTGCTTGTTGTTATGCAAGTAGAATGGGTGCAGTGTCTGCACCCAGTTGCTACTGAATACCTGGCAGAAGAAGAGCCTTATGTATTGTTAGCATTGCAGTACAGCAAATGTGAGCACCATGGGTATTGCGAACGCTTAGATACAGGAGTGACTTTGAGCTGATTCGTTTGTGAGATTCGAAGGAGGTTCTGGCTCCATTTCTGGGCTATCAATGTCACAATGGGTGCATAACCTTCTGTGCTGAGATTTTGTGGGTGACAATGGGATTATGGTGGATGTGATTGTTTACGTGATGGACTGGACATCATGTCCCTTGCAGATGCCCTGTGAAAACAATTTGCCTAATTCAGAAGCTGGCCGTCGAATAGCATTTGCCGATTCCCAAATTTGTGTGGTCATGTGACTGTTGCAGAATGTGGCATCAATTTCTGCTGGGAACGATTCGACTATTGGTGAGATGATTGCACAAGCCATTGACAAAGTTGGTGCAGATGGCGTTCTATCCATCGAGACATCCAACACCATGGATACTTCTGTTGAAGTCCAGGAGGGCATGGAAATAGACAGGGGGTACATCAGCCCCCAGTTCATCACCAACAGCGAACGCATGGTCTGCGAGTTCGACAACTGCAGAGTTCTTGTAACAGACCTCAAGGTGCGAATGGGGTTGCGATTGAGGGTGAACATCTGTACCTCTTTTCATTTGTCGTCATTGCAAAATTGCACCATGTTTCTCAGAATAGGTGGAATAGGCAGGACCTTGTCTTGGTACTGTGCCGCATAGCAAGACACTGCAATGATACTCCCTGGAGGATAAAGGACATGACAAAGAGTGGGAGAGTCGAAATCGGAGCAGTTCATCATGGTGGTATGTGTTGTTGCTCATGTTATTTACCAAGTATGGCTGGGCAGTAATGTGCTATTGTCCCCTTGCAGCATATCTCCAAGTATGTCAGCAATCTTGAATTTTGCCTCCCCTGAATGGGCTTCACATAGTCCACCAGAAACCAGTGGCAGGATGCCGAATGGCCCCAGCGCCTTGAATGTCAATGGGCAGTCATGAGCTTCTGACGAATGTGCTCATTCAATCCATTCCAGCCAGTGTTGCTTCCTGCATGCTTATGCTTGCCTGCCACTCTTCTGCAGATTGAGAGTGCCAGGACCATCATCGGCATTCTGGAACAGATAATGAAAGTGAACCAGCCAGTGCTCCTGATCGCCGAGGATATTGCTGGTGAGGCTCTGGCCACGTTGGTGGTCAACAAGATGAGGGGTGTGATCACCGTGTGCGCAGTCAAGGCGCCAGGGTTTGGCGAGCGGAGGAAGGCCCTGCTGCAGGACATCGCCATAGTCACTGGCGCGGAGTTCATCGCCAAGGACCTGGGCATGTCAGTTGAGAACGCAACCCTGGAACAGTGCGGCGTCGCCAGGAAGGTCACCGTCAGGAATAACGCATGTACTGTGATCGCTGACACGGGCTCTCGGGAGGAGATCGACCTGCGGCTGGGGCAGCTGAAGAAGGAGCTTACTGAGTCTGAGAGCACATACGACAAGGAGAAGCTGGCGGAGCGCATTGCCAAGCTCTCTGGGGGCGTTGCCGTCATCAAGGTGGGGGCAGCCACGGAGACAGAGCTTGAGGACAGGAAGCTGCGAGTGGAGGACGCGAGGAATGCGACGTTTGCTGCCATTGAAGAGGGCATCGTCCCTGGTGGGTTTGCCCGATGTTTGTCTGTTCCTTTGCTGGCAGGTGGTTGTACTGTGGATTACGGCCTTCCCTGCCTCTTTGCCAGGAAACCTGGGGGGGAAATCTGGCCATGCATCACATTTACTATTGTGTTATTGTATAAGTGCTAAGGCAAATCGTCCATTGCATGTATCATCGCCCACACCACACAAATAAAGGTGACGCAGGGTCATTTGCAGCAAGACATGCCTTTAATCCAGAAGCTGATTGTTCATCCATTCATTGGCACACAACTTGAGGCAGAGACAGCAGGCCTCCTCGGACAGGTGACCTTGCTGCTGCTTGACATCGCACCGGTGCATCCCAGTGCTGTCATTGCTGTTTTGAACTCTTCTCGGAGTGCATTGTCAAACCTGGTCCTGTGGGTTTGTGGGTCCATAACGTGAGCATTGGGGAAACAGAACCGAGGTTGGAGTGCTGGACGGCAGGTGGCGGTGCTGCGCACCTGCACATCTCCGAGCTGGTGCCGGGCTTCAAGGAAACGCTGGACGACGAGGAGGAGAGGCAGGGGGCAGACATCGTCATGAAGTCCCTTTCCGCCCCCCTGCGCCAGCTGGCCGAAAACGCGGGCGTGGAGGGAGACGTCGTGGTGGACAAGGTGCTGGGCCAGCCCTTCGCCTTTGGGTATGACGCCATGGACGGCCAGTACAAGAACCTCATCGAGGCTGGCATCATCGACCCTGCAAAGGTCACGCTGAGCGGGCTGAGGAATGCCGCGGGCATCGCCGGGATCATGTTGACGACCCAGGCCGTCCTGGTGGAGAAGAAGGGGGGTGAGAAGGAGGCGGCGCCTGGCGCCCTTGGGCCTGAGGGCATGCCCGCAGGAATGACGATTTGAGCGGGTTTGGACGGCGGCTTGGGGATTCTTTGGTTTCGTTGGGCAAACAAACTTTGGGGAGTGTGAATGCGTTGGTAGTGATTGTGTCCAGCAGATCGCTTCAGTCTTGTGTGGTCTGTTCAGCGTGTGCGGGACATGTTGCATGCCAACCGTATGATATTTAACCCTTCGCATAACGACATTTTACCATTACGCTCTTGCTCCGCATTTTGTTTCAGAGCGCCAATTGTTTTTTTTCGTTGCTCCGCAAGAATTTTGTTAATTTTTTCCCGAAAACGGGCCAAGCGTTACGTTGCTATGTGGAAGGGTTTAATAAAATACGGGCTGGAGACGCCTGGGTCGCGCCACTACGGTGACCGCGTCCTTTCGAAGGGGCGGCCCATTGCCCCGCCTATGTTCACTCTATTTCATGGACGACACAGTTGCGCCTTATCCCCAGCATCGGCATGTGCTGCAATCGTTCAGTGAATGCACGGTGTTTTCTTTACCCCAGTGGATCGGTTGCGAGCACAGGCAATGCACCTTGCTTGAAAAAAATGCCTGGAAGTGTCTAGGCATAACATAATTGCACTGAAGTTAAGCCAGGAAGAGGCTTGTATAACCTTCATGGCGTGCCAAGGAAAGCTCATGTATGTGCATTTTGATGCCAAAGGATGCCCCCATAACAACATACGTGGCTGCCTGGGGGGGCTGCTGTCGGTGGGTCATGTCCAGGGTAAAGGGCAGTGAACAGGACGCGCAGTACATTAGCCTTTCACATGCTGAAGGGCACAGACGGCGGTGATCAGCGGCGATTGTTCCGCAGGGATGTCAGTGTCAATCTATATGTGACATCACTCTCACTGCTGCTACTCCATTAGCAGCGGCCACTGTAGATCAGTGCCTCCCAACAGCGGGGCCATCGGCTCCGGATTGGACGACTGGCGCAGGGATTGACGGTCTGAAGCTGGCTGGGGTATGGTTGGGATGCAGGATTGTGAAAGACGTTGTGCCGCTTCGTGCCATGAACATGATGTGCAGCACATAGACTGCATGGCCATGTTGCAGCGGCGCTAACTTAAACGCCACAGCGGCGCTAAACTCCTGGCTTGGCCGAAATTTGATGTTAAAATTCAGAAAGCGGACAGGGATTGAGAAGTTCCTTGAGTTACACCAATCAAATGTCTGATACATCCTTGGCCATGCACCCCTTGCCAAAGGTGATGGATGTCGAAGAGTGAAAAATCAATGCTTTGTCTCTCAGCTTCAGCGCAATTCCCTGCTTCCCAACTGCCCCACACACAGTGGGCTGCCAAGAGAATACGCCTATGTAGGATGGCCACGTCCGTCCGACTCCGCCATCCCTTTCACCCCGTGCCCCAACGTGGTCCGCCATTCAGCACCGGGCGTGCGCGCTGCATTATTTGGATGTCTTCTGGTTTCAAATGCGCCTCGAACAGTGCCGAAGGAACAGCGACCTGGATGCACACCGGGCCACACTCGCCCTGAGAATGCCGGCCTTCATGCAAGAATGAAGTCTGCGCATCGACCACGGTCCGTGCGGCGTTTTCCAAATTGTTGCGTTGTGCAAGTCGATGCCAAAGTTCAGAAATACCCTGGATTAACACCCGTGATGGCAATTTTGTCAATAAGGCAATCTATTATTACCGCAGAACAGTCCCGGCACTCCACACGGCACAGTGGCTTGTTGTTCGTTGTCCTTGCAATAAAATGGAATTGAAATAATTACACAAATGTATGAAAATTTTCGTTCCAAAACGCTCTTCCCACCTGCAGTGCGCGCATCGCAGCGTCCGGTTCCTCCGCATGAAGGGATTTCTTGCTGCGTGTGTCCGCTTGGCCAACATGGTCGCCTTTCCGGCGTGGCTCTTTGCAAGTGCACAGCCGTCGCCACCTGTTTCGTCAACGAAGCCAGGCTCTCGTGCGTCACCATTGCCCAACTCTTTGCCATTGTGGCGGACACGTAGCCATGGCCGCAAGCACTGGGATAGGCTTGGTACCTGGCTCTGTATTGCTTGCGATCCTTGTAGGTGCCATTCCTCCTATGATGCTATGGCCTTTGCTTCAGGCGCGTTTTCAGGTGTCAAGGGCATTTAGGTTTCGCATCCATGATGGCTGTCCTGCTCATCGTTAGAAGTGTGGCCACAACCCGTGGTCGACATACTTGTGGGGCTCGCATCTGCGGCAGCTGCCGCCACCACCGTACTTACCTGTCCTCCAATCAGCATTGTTTTTGCAGCTCTCGCGTCCCCCATAGCGACTGCGAACTTCGCCATAGTCATCCCCTTGATGGGATGCAAGGCTGCCATACTTGCCATGCCTGCCGCAGCTGTCGGGGCCAAACCGCGGTCGGGCTCTTTGTATGTGTCATGATCTCCACGGTAATCACCCATTCAATGGCGCCCCTACATGTTGTAAACGTAGCCACGTAGCTGCCGTATCCCTCACAGCAGTCGTGCTCCCCTTGCACGTCTCAATATGGTGTCCTCCACAGTGGCTCTACGCAGCACAGGGGCTGTAGGGTCATCAGCTCCTATAGCAAGAGCACTCGTAATGGCCTCCGTAGCCCGTAGAGCCTGGAGAGCGCCTGCAGTGGATAATGCGCTGCCCGCTGGCGTCTTGCCGTCGCCTCATCTATCGTCATGATTGGGAAATTTGGGGAGCCTGTAGCCATTGTGGCTGTCCCCGTGAGAAGAGTATGGATCGTAGGACGAGTAGACCCACTGGGGCTGCAACAGGAGGGGAAACGTCCTTAAGGATGAGGGGAGTGATTGGGATCCAATCTCGTCGCAATGAAGCTCCTCTATGATGGCCGGAATGATCTGGTTTTCTATCTGTGTTCATGGTCTTGGAAAACAAGTTTTGACAAGCTCTGATAGCACAGTTAGGTATGGTCTCATTGTCGAGAAAACGCAGGCCCACACGATAATCAATACATTCATGTAATCGTAATAGCAGACGTACTGATAGATGGAAGAAAAATATTGTATTCCTGCATTCCCGTTGAAGAAAAAACGATAATTTTTTGAATCAGTATGGCAGAGCTGAGGGCTATCAAGTGATAGTGAATTACTAAACCTCCGGCAGAAATCGTTGAAAGTGGAACTCACCTTTGAAGTGCTCACGTTTAGCAGTGTGAGCTGTGGCAGCATGTCGCCGGGTGCGCTGGCGGCTCTACAGGTGAATCTGCACCACAAATATCACGCAATGGTAAAACATGCCATGCACACTGGCGGCATTTACTCATCGGCCACGATACCGGAACGCCGAGAGAAATCTTCGGACACTTATTCAAAAATCAGAGAAGTGTATGAAAACAAAAAGCGCCACCCGCGAAAGCTCGATGTTGCTCTCGCGCTGACGCTTTCAGCCAAACCAAAGTGAGCTTTCGTGAAGCAAGTATTCTTTGCAAACAGGATAAGCTGGCCCGATGCTGCATTGCCAAATTGCACAGACCGCAGCTGCGCTATCGGCAGAAATTCCCCGGGCCATCAAATCTGAAGCTTCGCATTCAGCCGGATAATACTGCGTCTGCGTTTCGGTAGCAACGACAAAATCCCAAACGGCGGCGCACAAGCATTCGGTGGCGGCTAAAAGCGGCGTCAGCAAATTCAGGGGCACCCGCCCCGGTGCCTCGCATGCACTGGGCGAACTTGCGACTATGCCTCGCGTCGCGGGTCAGTTGCCGTTGACTTGGCCTAAACAGGCCGGGGCGGCGCATGAACGCAGCTGCGCGGGGAAGATGACGTGCTATGTCGCAACGGTCGAATCTCGGACGTACGGCACTTGTCCATACACTACGAGGCAGGGGGGGCAACAACGCGGTGTTCGGAGCGTCGACGGACGCGGAACGTCGCCAAGCCAAACAGTGTCCGCTCGTGAAGACCATGCCGCCCACACTCGCAAGCACAAAATTCCCAGCACGCCGTCGTCAGCGTCACGTCCCTCGACACCAGACCAAGAAGGAACGTCTCGAGCTGCCAGCGATACGGCGCAGCGAGGCGTAGATTGGCGTCAACGCGCGCCGCAGCTCACCAGTGACCTGCGGCGAAGGGACGGTTCTTCTCCACAGCCGCGTCCCCGTCGCCGTCACGGCGAGGCCGCTTTTCAATCACCCCGGCGTCTCGGCGTCGTCGTCATTTCGGACTTTCGAAGCCCGATGTCGGCTCCAAAGTCAAGAGGGTTTGCGGAGCGAAGGGGTGGTGGGAGGACGGATGAGGGGGATTTATACCCGAAAGTGCCGGAACTCGCGCTGACTCAATGACCGGGTCGGAAGGACGTGGAAGTCCGGGTCAACTTTGCCGGTGATTTGATGCCCCTTAAAGTACATCCGGCGGTCAAAGGTGAGCGGGGGGCACGTGGCTGGCGCGCGCCGGGCGCGCGCCTGTGTTGCGTTCAAGGCAAATCGAAGCACCGCTTGGGAAAGACGGTCAAACAAAAGGCGCTGGATACCCCGCCGACCTTCTGCCAGCAAAAGTACATGACCAGTTTCCATAAATTAGGTAGTGTAAGTTGACTGATTCGGAAATGCGCACGATGGGGCGGAACTGCCTCCGGCACCAGGAAACTGTCATATTTTTATCCGCATGCTATCTGACGATGGTGCTCTGAAGAGTGCGCTGCAGAATTCCAGTTTTTTTTGGTTCCTGTTCTGCTGGGCACTGTCTTCGTCTCAGTGCATATCCTCACTTGTGCTTCATAAGAGACTCCGGAAAACACAACTCGTCTTCGTGAGATCTCATAGTTCCTGCAGGTTTGTCTATCATTGGATAATGTTCAATTGCCGATAGTCATTGCTGACTACTCACAAGTGAACATTATTCAACCAAAGATAGAACCTGGGCGAATTGCGAATCTCATATAAACGATTGACATTTTCCGGACATGAACATTCGTGTTCATGAAAATGCTGATCACGGAATAAATGGGAATACGTCCATTGTCGTATATTCATATGCCTCGCATGTTATCCGTTGGCGTTCCCCCGGCACCTTGTTTTGGACCACCCTCCCGTCCTTCTTATCCACATGTCTGTCCTATTGTACTCATGAGGCGTTGTTAATGCCTCATTTGCAGTAAGAGGGCAAGGGGAGTTGGACGAGGACGCCGAGCAGTCGACAATATGGTCGCTTTTGAGTTTGCTGTACATTTACAAAGCAGACAAATTCGATGCGCTGAACAGCATTTCAATTGTTCTTGGGCAGTGTTCTTTGGAACACTGCCCTTTCCTCGCACGCACACGTGTCCACCCCTTAAGGAAACGCGCTGCTACAACGCCGTGCCTCGTTGCGATTTCATCAGGTCCCAGCACAAAGCAAACACCTAAACGACGGTCATGCCTTGAACCTCTCCCTTTAAGTGCTTGTTTGGTTCGCAAGCCCACATCCTCTCAGCACCGCGGTGATTGGCATCAGGACTGCGGCATCCGGCGCAGGGTGACGCCTATGGCTGAGAGAGGCAACGCGCGGCGCCGGGGTTACAGTTCCTTAGCAGAGCAGGACACGCGCGCAGGCAGGAACGTGAGTGCGCGAGAGGGCTGCAGCACGGCTAGAACTCGTGTTCGTGGACACCGACGAGACGGAGCTGCGTGCTGCGAATGTGGCGAAGACTTTGAGCTCTTCGGACAGTCGGTTTGATTTAGCTCTCCGATGCAATTCAAGAATCCCTTTGCGAACGGTTTGGCAGTGTGCGCGGGCTTTTGATACGTGGGATTGCTGCTCTTTATGGCAAGTGCATCGACGGATTGAATTGTCCCGCATCTGGTCCAAGTTAATGCGGCAAATAATGTCTTGATTTGTGGGTGCGTTTCCTGCTGTGGATCAATGATATGTACTTTGCTAATTGCTCCAAAGGAGGAGGAGGAGGAGGAGGTTGTGGATGAGCTTGACAGACAGACTCCGGGGCTTTGCTACTCAATTGTGCTGGCAGCATTCTTATTGCTGGCAGGGGTCGCCTTCTTCACTTTGACTATCCTACATGCCACAGGCCACTTGCTCAGCAAAACAGGAGCGGTGAGGAACTGGGAATGTTAATTGCAACCAGGGCTCATTGCAGTTTCTCTTGTGGGGAACGTTTGCCTTGTGATATGCTGTCCACAGAGCATGAGATTTTGCCTTTCACAATTGCAACAACTGCCTCCCACCTTGCATAGAGTCACATTTGAATGCCCTGGTTGTGTGCTGTTCTCAAGAGCCCACTGATGGGCTGGCAGGTGCTTGTGCACCTGGATTGCCTTGCAGCAAAACCAAGTATGTGTCATTTATGGTTTTTGTGCAGGGGTGGGGATTCCTGGTGCTTGGCCTGCTGACATTCATCCCAGGTATTTCAACGCTAGCATCTGTCCCGGTTTGCAGTGGATGGGGTGATGGGGAAGGGGGAATTGCGAATCTGCAGTGGCTGAATTGTTGCCAGGAAGGTGGTGTTGATGTGCCACCAGACACTGTGTCTCAAGCAACGTGCAACGGCAGAAGCACAAGAGAAATAGAAACGAAAAGAATGGGATGCTTTGTGCATTAACAGCACCACAAATGCGCAGGC
This sequence comes from Ostreobium quekettii, assembly GCA_905146915.1. NCBI lineage: Eukaryota > Viridiplantae > Chlorophyta > Ulvophyceae > Bryopsidales > Ostreobiaceae > Ostreobium > Ostreobium quekettii. The sequence continues at coordinate 30,151 of CAJHUC010000797.1, read as the reverse complement.
AATGTTGTTCTCGTACTGATGTAGTGACGGTACCCAATCGCAGTCGCCCTCACCCTGTGCACACTGAAATGGACAAATTTCACGGACTGCTCCTGGCATCGGGAATCTACATTGAAGTGCTTGCAGTCCATCATGGAGTGCGTGAAGTGCCTTGCAGCATTGCATGCGCTGTTAGGGTTGCACTTGCTTGACATTTGATTTGCTCTCCATCGGTAACAAGCCCCCAAGAAGGCTGCGGAAGTGGTGCTGTTTTGGGAGAATAGCCATTACCAGTGGACAGAACAAGGACGACAGTTGCACTGGCTTGGGCTTGGGTTCTGTGACGCGGTTTGTTGAATGCTGTGCAGGCTTCTACCACTCCAGGATTGCCTACTATGCATGGCGGGGGTACGAAGATTATGACTTTCAAAGCATACCTAGATTCTAGCAGCGACACTGTCCTGCTGACAGGGAAAAGGTGAACTCATGAGGCTGCACTTCCTTTGATGTATTGGAATATTTGTTGAGCGATGAATGGCTGCTGATGCCAGCAACGACTTCAAATGCTCACTTGTGCCTGGTGTCACAGAGGAACGCAAATTCACGGAAATTGAGTGGATTTTCATCAGGTGACATTTCTCCAAGGGCCCAATAGTCGACCTGAGGCGATCATCGTTGCTGCCCTTTTGCACGTATTTGCAAAAGCTGAACGGCCACGTCAGCAGTTTTGGGTAAAGCAGATGTCTGATTATGCGCTAGGATCAGCTGCAATTCATGCCAGCAGGCTATGGGCCCCAGCATGGACTTTGCGACCCTGCATTGTAGCACCCCTTCTCGCCCCACGCCAACGTTGCAGTGGTTACTGTGCATGGTGAGACTTCGAAGCCACAATAGTTCAAGAATGTCAAATGTTATCCTGAACTTCCAGCGTTTGAAAGATGACGGCTTGATTGATGGCTCAAACCGCCCCTGGGCGTGCACGCCGGAAGCATAGTTGTCCCCACCCCATAACTGAGTCCCGACGTTGCCAACAAGAGGCGGCGCAAGTGGCTGGTTTGCCCTTAGCATTACCCGGTGGCGTTGAGCGAACAAATGCATGCTTTAACATCAAGCGTTTCAGCCAGATGCACAACTGTGTACTGTCGATGTGCCGGTGTCAATCATCGTTGGGGAACATGACACTACTGTGTGTCGGTCAGTATTTCACACAAGCATCCATGCCAAATGCCGCAGGCAATCACCACTGCCAAACATCCACCCATTCACAAAACAAACGCCAGCCCAAACATTGCGGCATTGGCATTCCTTCGGGAACATGCGATGTTGTCCCTGCATGTAGAGACTCTGCCATTCGCTGGACTTGTGAGCAGCGGCGACTGCATCATTGATGCAGCATCAAAGAACTGTTGGGCTGTGGTGCTTCCGGCGCCTCTTGTGAAGGTCGTGCTGTTGACGTTTCTGAAAAGCATTTTAGGGCCTGCATTGCGTTTACGTCATTGCAAGCTCTGACAGCTGAATTGGAGTATAGAATATCTGGAGCAGACATCAGGCGAACCCATGACAGTAGTTTCCACAACACACAATGAAGCAGCCCCTGCCTGGCATCCACAGCCATTGTGTCATTATTCGGTGGCATGCCACAGATGGCACGACTTAACAAAGTGGCAGAAGTCTGGCGCCGCCAAGCACGTCCTCGCCACCAAGCCGCGCCCCAGACACCTCCATTCGCATGGCCATCAGCGCCCCAGGTCAATCAAGCCAAGTCTAGCCCTCCCGCGACTCATGCCTGGCTCTCTGCCTCCACCAACTCCTTCAAGAAGTCTTCTTCATCGACAAACACGGTCTTCCAGCCGTCAGGGTCCACAGTGGCACAGATCTTGGTCCCGATGCCCGGCACAGGCCCCGCCTCTCTGGTCAGCTCCCACCCAGCCGCCTTGATGTCTTCAGCAGTCTTGTACACGTCTTTCGTGCTGACTGCAATTTGGCCGTAGGCATTGCCCTTCGTGTAGCTCTCCTTGCCCCAGTTGTACGTCAGTTCCATCACCTGTGCGGGGAAAGCAAACACCAAGGGACGGGGCGGCGTTGAGACACACTCGAGGCAGGCAATGTCACCTGGGTGAACAGCGTCCACAGACAGAAACTAACAAGTGGACGAAGGGGACTGCCAGGCGCTGCTTGCGGCCAAAGAATACTGGTAGACATTCATGCCTCCACTGTGTTGGGCTCATTCCCACGTTGGTTGCGATTTCATGGCTGGCACGTGGTTTCAATAAATATGCGGAGTGCTATGACACTGTCCAACAAGGAGTCGTTCCTTATATCAGCTGCATCAGTGCGTGTCTGCACATTCACGCCCCAAGGTGATCTCGCTGGATGGCAAGCCGCACGGAGGTGCCTTCCGAGGCCCGCTGTGATGAGCTCGATCAGGAGCGCACGTTCCCCTGGCGACGGTTGAAGTGCATTCAGTTGACGCCGACCTATTCAGCAACTAAAGAACTACGCCCTTTGCCCTGTGGGGGCTATTCACGAAGCGACAGTTGTCTTGATCGGAGCGTTTGGGCCCAGACAGACTCAGCAGTGCACAGTGCCGCCAGCATCGGAAAGGCTGGATCAAAAACAAAGGGAACACAGAGTTGAATGGCAAAAATGGCCACAAACTGTGAATTGATTGCCAAAAATGTGGCTGCACTCACTGGGCTGCTGTCCTCTGGGCCGTAACCCATGAACGCAAGGGTGTACTTGTACTCCGGATTCTCCCTCGTCCTCAGCAACTGCATTCCCAGGGCCTCTTTGTAGTACTTTATGCTCTTCTCCAGGTCGCCCACCCGGAGCATGACCTGGCACATGGGATCGTCTCGTTTCTCGGGTTTCTGGATGAGTTCCCATTTGTAGCCAGTGGGGTCCTCAACAAAGGCGATGACAGTCGTGCCGCCCTTCACCGGTCCAGCATCCCTTGAGACCTGGAGGGCAGCGGGGCAGCAGGGATTGGTCAGCAACAGAATGGCGTATCGTGCGCTAACTCAGTGGCTCTGAGAATACTGGAGCATGAAGAGAATGAACAGAACTGACTTTCCTTGCAATTCAAGTGCAGCAGCGCAAGTCAAGAACTGATTGCTTTCTTGAGTAGTGCATCGACAAAACAGGGCGTTGCACAGCCATGTCCAGCCCTTCAAAATTGCCATCAGTCCCACAATCCCCTGAGATGAAAACGAACAATTGACAGATCGTCCAAGGACGAAACCAACAATCAAGATTCGCATGTGTCGAATATGGCAGCCAGCTAAGGAGCCCATCCACATCGTTATCGCTTTGTGACAAACCTCTGCTCGCCTTTGGCTCACTTTCGACAACTATGCAGATTTCACATTCTTGTACGCGTCCGGATACAAATCTGCGATAATGCTGATACATTCTAACAACAATGGATTCTTTTGGCATGTTTTTCAACATAAGGGCCATGTGCACAGCACCACTGCAACTCGGCGCTTGCCGCATTTCTTATGAGGGCACACCTTCCCTCCTGCAGTCTTGATATCACCCACTGCCTTGTAGACATCTGGCAGCTGGATACCAAAGTGGCCAAATCCCTCTCCCAGGTCGTACGAGTCAACACCATAGTTGTATGTCAGCTCAGTGACAAAATGGGTCCGTTCGTTTCCATACCCCAAGAAGGCATTCCTTAACACCCACAAAAAACATCGATCAGAAACAAGACAACAACTTATGCGTACAACAGTTCTCCTTCCAACTGAGGAAAAGGAGCCAAGGCAGCCATTTTAGCAATGTCAGCACAACACAAGGGGCAGGAATTACAAAGAAGCTAATTCCCGCCCTGACATTTTTCCTTTGTTCCTTCCAGAGCTCCAGCAATGGCCACTCTTTGTAACACATTGTGGCCACATCCACAGAGACCACGTTGGGCAGACACTCAGTTCGCTACTGATGCAATGTGGCAGACAATGTGACATTGCACAGCCTTCATGACAGAGTTTTGGCAAGTCATGCTTGTGTCCAAGGAAGGGTTCCTTCCAGAGCTCCATGAATGGCCGCTCTTTGCCACACATTGTGGCCACATCCACAGACACCACGTTGGGCAGACACTCAGTATGCTACTGATGCACCGTGGCAGACAATGTGACATTGCACAGCCTTCATGACAGATTTTTGGCAAGTCCTGCTCGTGTCCAAGGAAGGCATCAACACAGTCGCTGGAGCAAAAGCAGCCCACTTGCCCTAACAGAAGTTACAGAGGCATTTGCTTTTGAATATCTTCTTTCTCTGAGCCACCAATGCAGGGACAAACAGTGCCTGAGTTGCGACTGTGAGGTAAGTTGTTGTGCTTGGGTCATGCACTGGTGCCTTGACTGACTGACTCTGGCAACTCAAGCAGAATGGAACAGCACCAGCAGAGTGCCCAGGGGTGACCCAATCTTGCTCACGTGTACTTTTCTTCTTTTATGTCTCTGTACCGAAGGAGCTGCATGCCAAAACATTTCTTGTAGTAGTCGATTGTGGCATCCATGTCTCCAACGCGGTACACCACATGCAGAAGCCTGCGCTTGTCTTCTTCCACCCACTTTGAAGCAGCCATTGCTGCCACAGAACAGCGCCTGTGCATTTGACAGTCATAATACCATTGGCTTCAGAGTAATCATAGGCATGAACTTGCTCAGGCAGATATTTAATGCCGTGGATTCACTGCCAGAACTCCAAAGCGTGCATGTGCTGAAATGCTCAAATTGATTCCTGATCATGGACAGAAGTGCACTAAGCTATTTTATCTGTTGTAAACGCAATTGTGCATGCCCATTTGGGCACGATTGCTTGAACGTGCCTCCTCTCAGCTGGGTGTCAGTCAGTCTCCACGTGAAATTGTGGCCGCGGGTTGAGCACCTGCGGGGGCCCAGGATCTAGTGACATGTACGAACATTGGGCCCATGGCAAATGTAGCCAAATTTGGACTGGACCCAATTGTGGACAAACTTCGCCAACAGGATCTGGGGTCGCCCTTGTCGCTGCGCCGCTGTGCCGAACAACAAGACCTCCTCTGCCGATGCGCCACCCAAACAGAACAGAACTGCGCGCGTTGAACATCGACGACTTGATCAGGTGCCGGGCGGTTTCGCTGATTGCGCCACGGCCCTTTGCCGTGCATGTTGTTAAATTGCCATCGACTGACACGCGTGCCGGCAAAGCGCCACGCGATGGCGCAGCAGAGCAGTGGCGCGGAAGGCGAGGCCCGTCGCCACCACCTTCATTCGATTTCGTTCACAGTCGCCATAATGGCGCAAGCCCACACCCCCGGCCCGGTGCGCGCGATTTCCGTCAGTTCCTTCGCAAACACGCGCAAGCATGTTCACCGACGTTCCCCCCCAGCGCCCCAATTCCCCCAACACCCCTACGACCCAACCGCCCGCAGAACATCCGCCAGCCGATACTGGAGATTGCCCATCCGTCATACAAGTCGTCGCCACTGGCACGCATCCCATCGGTTCAACAGATCGACCATGGCCACGTGTCAATTCCCCCACAAGCCACCACCAAGTCCATTCATCGCGCACACTTCAGCGACTTACCCCCTGCGCCGGTACGCCTCCTTCAGACGCCTGGAATCGGCGCAGCGCAGTCCCGCGAGGCTCGCCGGGCGTGTGAAGCCGCAGCCTGGCGTGTTCGCGCCGAGCGGCAGTCGGCGGAGGACCGCCAAAAACACCATGAATAGCGTTTCGAGGGCCGATGACGCCGAGCGAGTTGGCTATTACACGAGAGGCGCTGTTGCCCGCCTGTCGGTTTTTGTGTCGATTGGTACGGGGGGAACCAAAGGCCGGGCGAGGTGGCAGCCAATCGGGACGACCAGCGCCATTGGTGCTTTACTGCTTTTGCGGTCGTGGGGTGGGTCGTGGATTGCGTGTTTGATCAGCGCAGCATTGGGGTTTGTCAATTTTGATTCAGCTTGCCCAAGGTGGTTCTGTGTCTGACACGTGGCTCACTGCCTGGGATGCCCCCCGCATGATGTCGCTGAAAACTGACGTGGCAGTGATGTATGTGTGTTTGGCTTGGCTTGGCTTTAGTTTTTTTAGGTTTTAGGGTTAGGCTTTAAGGTAACCATAAACGCTAAAACCCTAAAACCCTAAAACCCTGAAAATCCTGAAAACCAAACCTAAAAAACCTAAAAAACACTAACCCTAAAACATATTCCAACCTAACCCTAACACCTAAAACCCAGACAGCCACGTCACTGCCACGTCAGTTTTCAGCGCTTTTACAACAGGGCCCCTGGGATGGTCCACAAGGACCACCACCACAATTGATGTGGGCTGTGGGCCACAGCACAAAAAAACTGCAGGTTTGCTTTCAAAGCGTTCCATCCAATGAGCCAGTTTACCCTGCCCGTGCTTGCGCCACAAACGGTCGTCTCGCCTTAACATACTGGTTTCAAACCGGCTGCAAATGCAGCTTCCAGTGCGTTTCTCATCCAGCGTCCATCCAGCATTTCAAGAAAATCGTAATCAGAGTCGATAAAGATTTGACGGCTTGCAAAGCAAAGCACGCACATGCATTGCCAAGTTGCCGTGCTGCAAGGGTGGCTCAATGGTATTGAGTCAATACCTGCAGTTACAAATTCATTTCTTGTGAAGGGAGCCAATCATTCAAAGGGTAGGACACAGATATTTGAAGGACAGCTGAAAGCCCCACCCTGGAAACCATTGTCAACAAGATAAACGTACAATTTACAATACAATAAAAAAATACATGCAAATCGAGGTTCGCATCACCACCATAATATGGCGTTCCAAGACGTGCCATCAAGAAGCATTACCGATCCGCTGCAATCCCTCTTGAACAACAGACAACGTCAACCAAAGCACGCCTGGGTCATTGTTCCGCAGACGCAGCACAGGGTCGCCACCCTCTTCCCTCTGAAATCCTGCCACGCCCAACAAATCCACCGCTGCTGGATGCCTCACAACACGCGAGTATATTGTCGGATTCCTGCACCTCAACCTTCGGTACTTTTCCTCTGCAGGTGACCCCAGCGCATTTCGGAGAATCACTTCCATTGTCTGCAGTGCAACTAACGAGTCTCCTCCACCTGGTAGTGAAAGCAGTCTATCCAGAGCAGCCTCTGCTCTCTTATATCTTTCTACTGCTGGGTCTTCGGTGGAAGCCACATCCTGCATTTGGTCGTCAGAGAAATGTGAACTTGAGGGTTCCACCAATTGTCCTGCTGCCTGTGCAGTCACACCTCTGGACGAAGCATTCTCGAGGTTGGGACATTCATCAGGCATGCCTCCTTGCTGGGAGTCCACGTTGTTGGCAAGAGTTTGTTCCCAATCGCTCGCCGCCACCACAGTTGCACCTCTTGGAGAACCTGGCTCAGCGTCATTGTGTTGGTCAGCCTTGACTTCCTGTCGGACATCAGCATTGCTGGCAACATCTGCAACTCCAGATGGGGATGGGGCAGGGTGCGATCTGCAACAATGGTCATCTGGCCCTAATCCACCTTCACCCAAGTCAAGTGACCCCAGCTTCGTCATTCTGTCCTCATCATCGGCTGTTTGTGGATCGTGGTGCTCGAACCGCTCCAGCTCCACAGCCTCCATTCCATCCTCTTGCGCAACTTTGTTTCCATATTCTTGGCTAGCAGAGGAGCTAGCCTGCTCACTGCCTTTTGGCACTGGGCCTGCCGCTTGCAACCTCTTCAGGGCAGCATCTCGAGCAGCTGCCCTTGGGTCAGCAACAATGGTCACCAACGAACCACCCAGTGTGTGCCCCACTTGGCTGACAGTTTCGGGGTACTCGGTCTGCCATTGCTCCATGTCTTCTGAATCCTGGCGCTGAATCTCCCAGCCACCAAGGACATGGCCAGACTGACTTTGCCGATTAAATTCATCACACTCACGGAGCAACTGCGAGTTCAGACTCTTAAAATTGTTGTCATGTTCACTCCATACCATGTGGGCCAGCTCATGGACAAGTGTCTCGCGAATCTTGAGGTACTTCCGAAAGCCCTTCAGATCATCAGTCCTGAGCCTGAGAGAAATCTCCTGTCCTTTGTTCACGTTGTAGCCAAGAATGCACATTCTGCTGATGCCAACTTTCCCCTCAGGTGGCATTTCACTCAAGAGGCCAACACTCCAACGATGCTTGTTCATGATACCCACAATGCCAGGATCCGATGCCAAGCGGTACAGGAGCTTCAATGCCAATGATTGAGAGGGAATCAGCTGTTTGTCTTCCAGCACGGAGTAGCTGGAGAAAGTGTAACGTCCTGCAAAATTACAACACACAAATTCCGTTGGAAGTCAATGCTCTGCTACAGATGCTTAAAAAGCTGCCAAACACATAGGCACTTGAAAAGCACATCAGGCATAAAGAGACAACACTGTGGTGCTTCCAGTGTAAAGCATGGACACAATGCTCTGCCTCTTGTTTTGTCAACACCGCACATGGACAGCGTTCTTCCATAGGTTTTGAATCTGTTCAGAACTCTGTTTTGGACGCTGGATAGCTTGCTAACGCCAGGCCAAGGCCTGAAAGCTGTGGAGGGCATTGTTTCCCATTGCACACAACTATGGCATCGCTGCAGCACAGCAACTGCAACTCCCCAACACGCGGCCTAAGGTACTGTATTGCTGAGTGACTCACTGACCAGCAGAGCACCACAGCAAATGGACAAATGCCCTGGAGGCTGGCAAGAATATCCAGACCCATAACGCATGGCAGCAAGTGAAAAACTCGCTTTGGTGGTCGTTGCGATGCTGTTTCACCAGCTGAAGGGACACTTTGGCAGAGGGTGTGGAGAATAATTCCGTTGTGCAAAGAGCAATGAACTGGGGCCACGAATCGCACACATGCATGCGGGCTGCTGCAGTCGGTTGGAGCAACAATGAGGATGGATGCAGGGAAGGTGTCTCGTAGGACCATCCACTCTGCATCAGAAGCATCGAGAGGATCCCACTCGTCGCTCCCTAACAGCGCATTCTCTGGCATCCAGAGGCTTCCAGAACTCACCTCCAGGGGGCCCAACCACGCCAGCGTTTCGGCGCCTCCTGAGCGCTTCGCGCTCAACCTCCTCCTCGAAGCCTCGGACTCCGGGCAGGTCCCGCGCAGAAATCACGCTCTGAACGTCCTGCAGGTTGCTGGAAATCAGCATCGCCTTGGCGCCCGACCGCAGCCCTGTCACAGCACCAAGCCCATCAGCATATGCCAAACAATGCTCCATTGATTCAACAAGTACCCCTCCAAACGCCCAGACCAACGAGCACAATTCAAAAGTCCATCAACCGCTGGCCCAAAGAGGTTCCCGCCTGTGCCGGTGTTTCGAATGCCAACCACCAGTCCGCATAGCCCCCCCACCCCCACCCCCACCCCGCCCCCCGCTGGTGCGCGATTGCAGCAGTCCAGAATAAAGGGAGAGTGCGACGCACCTGCTTCTGACGATCTCATCCCCTTCATGGCTGCCGGCTGCACGGGAGGGCCCCTGCGGCCGGTCACCAGCAGCTTCAGCGTTTCCAGCGGCATCCCCGACCGGTGGGCAATCGCCGCGCCGACCTCGCCCAAGGACGGGTCGCCGTCATCGAGGCTGAGCGTGAACTCCTCCCTACGGAACGTCACGTGGAGGATGAAAGGCATGTTTGCTCGAGGGCTGGGGGCGCCGTCCGTGCGGGAGTGGTTCGCGTGGAGCCAAGAGCAGCCCGCTGCCCGTGCGCGTGGGCCTGAGTTGCCCCACCGGGTTTATGTACGGACGCGACGATGCCGAGAAGTTTACGCAATGGTACGGCAGGGGTGGTGATGGTGTCCGTGTCCTTCCAGAATTTGCTGGGAGGACGCGGCGCCTTTGGCGGTAGATGAGTAATGCGGCACAAGACGGAGGTAAAAGACGCGCAGTAATCTCGTCTGTATTCTGCGTTCGATGCCACCAGCCACTTCAGATCCGATGGCCGGGCAATTCCAGCCGCTGGACACAAAACCAAGGCCTGTCTTTCGCGGTTGCACTTGCTTTAGCAACGAAATCGCGAAGTTTGCATTTTTGCAATTTGTGTGTTGGCATGTGTGCAAGACCTTTCGCGACTTGCTGTGGGACTTGCTGTTGAAGAGCCCCTGTCAACACAATGATGCAGACCGTATAATGGGGGTGAAAAGGACGACAAGGCGCCAAAATTCTTTGAAGTTGTCCCAGCAGCCAGGCCAAGTCGCAAGGCCAACGGAAATGGCTGCAGTTTTCAGGTTTAGGAAGGGTGGGGGAGGGTGCGCCGCCAAATTGGCACAATGTTTGGACATGTCGAGTCATCATAGGGGTATTACGGGTTTACACTGCAAGCCCGAGCGGATTTTTAAGAGTCAAGACCACCAGACCCCGTGATACGTGGCCAGGCTCCAACAGGGGAAATGGCTATGATCTCCAGTGGACTGGATAGTGGGTGCTTGCCCGGTTGCCTGGTGCAGGAGGTGCATCGGTTGTATGGTCGGTCATTATCTTCGATGCCATCTTCGGTTGTGCAACATTATAGGGAACGCACAGCTGCCCCTGCACTCGGATGAAGAACAGGCAGCTCAAAATACTCATCAGGACATCTTGTCATCAAAGACTTCTACGTTCACCCACAAGACAGTTTGCTTTACAGTTGACAGTAAACAACCAAGAGAAGACAGTCCCACAGATCCCGTGGCAATCACCAGGCTGCCCCCACAAGACCCCATTGCAAACCCCAACCACGCTCTTGCCTTCCAAGTGCAACGGCTGCACTGCAACCCAACAACGGGCACAACGACCGATAGAATTGAAGGGCAACCCAATCCATGGGTGAAACGACGATAAAAGGCACCAACCTCTTGACACTGGCACGACGGCCAGAAAGAATAATAATGGGAACATGAAATATGATTCCACAATGGTCGTCATCAGTATTCAAAGCCCTCTTCCGTTGAAGGTGATCTCTGGCTAAATTTCAATGAACTGCTTCAAATTTTCCTCCTCGTACGTGTGTCTGGCGAGCCTCCAATGGCACGCATGGCAGCGGATCGGGCATGCACGCTCCACAGGCCGCACACTACACTAAAAGACATACATCCATGCGCCACCACTGGCCTGGCACTCTGACCAGCTTCCTTGCCCCAGACCGCATCTCTGGCCCCCACCGCCCAGCCCTCAGCGCTGCACTTGTTTGACCCTCTTCTTGCTGTCAAGAAAGCCCCCGGCTTCCGATTCCGAGGGCACGAAGTCTTCCACCCTCTGTGGGTTGTCCCGCGTGTTGGCGCCAGCCCCAGCCACCACCCTGAGCGGTTCAACCCTCGTCAGGGAATTGTGGGCGGCCCAGAAAAAGTTGTCCACAAGCGCCTCCACGCCCCCAGCCGTCTCGTCCTTGCTCATCTCAGTGACGTCCATCAGCCTCTCGGTCGCGGCCTCCCATGTCAACTTCCTCTGGTCCTCCTCCGAGAGAGGCTCTGGGTTGTGGCTCAGCGCTTTCTCGACCTGTTGGGAGAACTCCTCGGGCGTGCGGTAGATCAGGCAGTTGGGGAACTGGGAGAAAAACTTGTTCGCGGGGTGGTCAGCGCAGACCACGAACTTGCCCATGGCCAGCGCCTCGGCCGTCGTCGTGGCCACCACGTCGCTCAGGCTGGGGTTCACAAACACCTTGTAGTCCTGGAGCAGCGGGTCCGCGTGATCCCTCCCAGCATGGAAGTCCACGTCCAGGCGGCTCTCCCGCGCCTTCTCCATCACGGCCGAAGAGTCTATGCCGCTCCCGTACACATCAACGTGCAAGTTTTGCCCCCGCCTGTTGCTGTGGTTGGCTAGCAGGTCCAGGAGCTCCGTGTAGCCCTTGCCCCACACCATCTTCCCAATGAAGTACATGCCCTTTGGGAAGACAGAGGCCCCTGGCTCAGTCACCGACTGGGCCTGCAACGCCTTGTTCTTGCCAACCCTTATGAAGGTTGGGGAAACGCCATGGACGAACATGGTCTTCTCACGGATGAGCGGCTGCACTGCGTCGGACAGCTTCACCACCTGGTCGCAATGGATTCTGGTCACCCACTGGTTTACTCTGTGAAGAATTCTGGCTTTGATGTCACCATTTTCCTCACGCCGAGCGTAGTCGACGTAGTTCGTGTGCATGATGCCAACGACATGGTTGAACTTCTTGTTCCATCGCTGTCCATGGTGGTACCAGTTCAGGTGCTCAGGCTCCTCCAGAATAGCAACATCTGCCTGCAATAATCCAAACAGAGAGACAAGTTAAGAACAGTTCGACGAGACCCCATTTGGCAACTACATCATGAAACTCCTTGGAATCCCAGGTTCAGCATCCTTTGCGTCAGTCTGCATATGTTTGGCCAAATTGGCCTACCCTAAACAGAGGGGCAGGCAAGCAAGACAATCGGAGGGCTGCTTTCCCACCTCGTGATCAGGGACGTAGCTGGTCACATCTCCAACAGGTAGCACACTGCACTTCTCCTGTGCATACCTCCCAGGGTAAAACGTGATCTTGAACTTACTTTCAATTCCCTGCAGGACAGCCAGCCCAAGTTCAGAGACAAAGAAAGGGCCAAGATATGACTGCTTATGGGCGCAGCTCTCCACTGCGCAGAGTCAAAAGCACTGCACCAGCAGCATGCGCCCAAGCAGAAAGCAAAACTACTACCTGAGCATATAGATATGAGACGGCAGGACCAATCCGCAGACAGGGTCCACAGACTGTGCAGCACTCTCAATCAATAACCGTGCACTCTAATCGATGCCCGCTACAGTTCAGGCAGGTTGGCCAAGAAGGGCGTCAAACGATAGTCTCGGAGACAATTTTGATTCAGGAGAGTTTTCCCTCAATCGCTTTCAGGCAGTACAAACGTTTGCCCATGTGGAGAGATGCAAGCAGACAATTCGTGGATGCCTAAACACGCTGCATCCTCACCGTGCGCTCCTGGGCCCAGTCTCTGATGTACTTTTCCTGATCTTCTGGCGACTCAAACATCTGGCCTTGGGGGAATATCTTCGCCTGGTCCGTTTTAGACAGCCATGGGACCACAAGCGTCACCTGCAAAAGCCGTGGAGTGCACATCAACTCCACTCCTGGTGCAGCGCCCTTGCTTCCTCAGATTGCAGCGCCAGGAGGCACAGCAGCGTACCAGGCACAGGCAGTCAATTTTTGGCCTGCAAGGCCGCGGCGCTGAGGACACCCCCGAGCGAGCAGACACACTGCCACATGCGGAGGTGGCATGGGATCGCGATCGGCGTCCTCGATGCCCTCGATCCCACCGCACCTTTCGGCTGGAGTCCCTCGCCAAATATGCAGCCCGCAGCAGGGGGTTGACGGCCGTGCCGGTGAGCCACGGGAGCGACGCCGTGGTCACGATGGCCACCCTCCTGCCAGGTTCCCGCAGGTTGCAGGTCCCCTTCCATTTCTGACGCTGATCCTGCAGCACGCCCGACAATCTCACAGCGGAACATCCGCCAATCTGACCCCGCCCACGCGCCACAGCCCGGCGCGGCAACCGGCGGGACAAACAGCCACACAGCACGAACAGCGACACACCTCGGGGCCCAAATGCCCAAATCCCCCAATTCACGGAATACCTGTTTCTGCGGCTGCGCCTCGATCTCCCTAAGCACCGCCTCCTCTGCCACCACGCCCAAGTGCCGCCTCAGGTTGTTCCTCAGCGCCGCGAAGTCCGCCTCCCCTTTCTCCTTCAGCTTGTCGCCCGTCCTGCTCGCCGCCTGCTGCACCCTCTCCCATGGGAAGCTCTGCTGAAGCACGTCCCCCAGCTGCTGAAACCCGCTCTGGAATCCCGCCTGGTGGCCGTTGACCGGCGGCCAGCGCAGGCGGCCACCTCCATTCACCCCTTTGCCAGAATTCTGCCCAAGCGCCTCGCCCCACGACTGCGACAGGCGGCTCGACGCCGCCTCTAGCTGGCGCTGGGCGTTCTCCACGGCGGGGTGGGACATCAGGTTGCTGCCTAGGCTGCGCAGGTTGTTCTGGCAGTTGGCGGCCGTGGCCTGGAAGGCCTTGTGGGCGCGCTGCACCGCGGCGCGCGACGACTCGACCAGCCGCTTCGGGCTGTCGCCCTCGCCCTCGCTGCGCGCCCTGCGGACCTCATCCCGCCCGCCCCACGAGGGCAACCTGGCGTCCAGGCTCTCGCAGCGTCTGAGGGGCCAGCTTGAGCCCGCCCCGCCGCGATTCGAGGTCCTGTCGCGCATGCCTTTCCGGCGCACTGGCACGGCGGCCTCTTCGCTTTTCTCTCTTTGCTGAGTCTCCCTCCCTGCGAGTGGCAAGGCCTGCCGCCCGCTGCCCAGAGCCGGTGCTGCGCCGGTCGGTTGTGAGCCCAGAGTCGTGGTACCCAGTTAGTTGCCTGATTTTTTTGCTGGTGTCTTCGGGCAAGGCCCTGCGCCTTTGGGGAAACTGGGCGGCCCTTTGAATCGGTGTGCGCGGCCCGCAACGCCAATGTGGCGCCCATGTGGCGGAGTCAGTGTCCACACATCTGCGGCCGGGCCGCGCTTTTCTGACGGAGGGGAGTGATGGCGCCGCGGATGCTCCGCGAGGTCTCCGGGAGAGCGCTGTCGCGTCGGGCGTCACGGAACGTGACGCCAAACTACTGAGGTCCGCCCATCGTTGCTCGTGCGGCCGGCCGACGACCGATTGAGGAATCACATCCGGTGCGCGTCTGAGCGGTGGAAGATGCGTTGGGGCGAAGGCCCGGGAGCAAAGCGAAGGCGGCTGTGCAGGAGCCAATGCTGAAGGGGTGCTGAAGTGGGAGGAAAGGAAACGCGCACAGACGCGCAGTAGAGGTGGAACGCCGCATCAGCAAGCAGTAGAACGCGTGCCTGCTGCGGGGAGTTGGCGGGAGCTGCGGTCCCCCTCTCTTCGTGTACGTAAGAAACAAGGCGCACCGCCCCGCTGCGCCGCACAGGAATCAACGTGCTTGTCCGAGCAGTTTGGAAAGGCTGGGCCGCGACCCAACGTTTTTCACAAAGCAACCCACACCAAAGTGCTGCAGATCCCTGGACTCAAGAAAGCAAGGAACAGAAGAGCGGCAGCCCGAGCGAGCGTTTCTGTCAGGACCAACGAGCGTGTTTTGCACATTTTTCCGAACCCCCCCCCAAAAAAAAACTTCGTCGCAGAAACACCCAAGAAATACCCACACCGTGCTTAGCCGCCACCACAGCGCGCTGTGCGCGGCTTTGGTCCCGTGCGGGCGCGCCCCGCCGGCGCCTCCCCCGCGATGGTCAAGGCGTACCTCCGGTACGAGCACGCCCGCGCCTTCGGCGTCATCTCCAGTGGCTCCAACGCGCTGTTCGACGACTCCGGGTCCCATGTGGTCTGCGCCGCCCTGGAGAGCGTCGCCGTGTGGAGCGTCAAGACGCGCCAGCTCGCCAGGCGCCTCACCGCGGAGCCCGGGGAAGGCTCCAGGGCCCTCGCCGAAGTCGCGCGTGTCGCCATCTCGGGGCGCCAGCTGGGGGTCGGGCATGCCGACGGCTGCATCAGATTGTGGGGTTTGGAATCCGGGGAGTGCGCCGTGACGCTGCGAGACCACCGAAAGGGCGTAACGGCACTGCGCTACAGCCGCGGAGGCGGGCTGTTGGCTTCAGGAAGCAAGGACACGGACGTGATTGTGTGGGATGTTGTGGCGGGGTCGGGCGTGTGCAGGTTGAGGGGCCACAGGGACCAGGTGACCGATTTGGCGTGGCTGGGAGATGGGCATTTGGCGAGCTGCTCCAAGGACGCGCACATCAGGGTGTGGGACATGGCCACGCAGCACTGTTGCCAGACGCTGTGGCTGGAGAACCTGGAGGTGTGGTCGATGGACGTGGATCCATTTGGGCGGCGGCTGGTGGCGGGCTGCGTGGGAAGGGAGCTGCAGGTTTTTTCGGTGTCGTTTGGTGGCGAGGATGGGCACGGAGAGAAGGATCCAGGAGCTGGAGAGTCTGTGGGAAAGGGGAAAAATTCAATGGACGTGTTGCAGAGGATGGGGAGCATTGAGAGGTTGGAGAATGACCGGGTGGTGTGCTTGAGGTTTCGGGATGACGGGGCGTTCTTGGTCTGCCAGGGGTCGGGGAAGGTGGTCGAGGTGCTGCGGGTGAGGCCGGAGGCGGAGGCGCTAAAAAGGTTGAAGAGGAGGCGGCGCCGTGCGCAGAAGAAGGCCAGCGGGAGGGGCACAGAGCGGGGTGAGGATGGGGGGGATGGCCAGGAGGGTGGGGCGAAGAAAGGCTGGGAGCGGCTGGACGGAATCTCGGCCCCGGACGAGTTCGAGCGATGGAGAAGCGTGAGGCTCAAGCATAGGCTGCGTTCGTTTGACTTCAGGCCCCAGTCGTCGAGGCATTCGCCCGTTGCTGAGCTGCTGCTGACCTTCGTCAACAATTCTTTTGAGCTTGTGAAGATGGGCGAAAGGGGCGAGGAGGACGGCGAGGGCGAGGGCGTCGAATTTCACGGCAAGAACGATATGGCGGGGCACAGGTCGGGCATCAGGAGCCTGGCGCTCAGCGAGGACGAATCAATGGTGGTGTCCACAGCAGAGTCGGCGGTGAAGGTGTGGAACCCAAGCAACGGGACGTGCCTGCACACGATAGCCTCTGGATACGGTCTGTCCTGCCTGTTTGCTCCTGGAGGCCGCCACATTGCGGTGGGCACCAAGGAAGGAGCCCTTCAAATATTCAACCTGGGGGCATCCTGCCTAGCCGAGTCGGTGGCGGCTCATTCGGGCCCGGTGTGGTCACTGGCGGAGCTCCCTGACAGGTCTGGGTTCGTCAGCGGAAGTGCAGATCATTCTGTCAAATTCTGGCAGTGGGACATGGCAGACAGCAAGTCCGCAGCTGGGAACATGACCATCAAACAGACGCGACAGATGGGGCTTGGAGACGACGTGTTGTGCGTCTGTGTGTCCCCAGACAGTCGCCTTCTGGCCGTTGCTCTTCTGGACTCAACAGTCAAAGTGTTTTACATGGATTCGCTCA
This sequence comes from Ostreobium quekettii, assembly GCA_905146915.1. Lineage (NCBI taxonomy): Eukaryota > Viridiplantae > Chlorophyta > Ulvophyceae > Bryopsidales > Ostreobiaceae > Ostreobium > Ostreobium quekettii. The sequence goes on along the minus strand of CAJHUC010000797.1, from coordinate 13,230 downwards.
AGCTCTTCCTCTCGTTGTATGGCCACAAACTTCCAGTCCTGTCACTGGACATTTCGTCAGACAGCCAGCTCTTGGTGAGCGGATCTGCTGACAAGAACATCAAGATCTGGGGCCTGGACTTTGGCGACTGCCACAAGTCCTTGTTTGCCCACCGGGACTCAGTCACCCATGTTGCCTTTGTCCACACAAGCCACTACGTCTTTTCAACGGGGAAAGATAAAATGTTGAAGTATTGGGATGCGGACAAGTTCGAACAGCTGCTGGAACTCCCAGGCCACCACGCGGAGGTGTGGTGCATGGCTGTCAGCCGGTTTGGTGACTTTGTGTTGACTGGGTCCAACGACCGGTCCATAAGACGCTGGGAGCGCACAGATGAGCCATTCTTCATTGAGGAGGAGAAGGAGAAGCGCCTTGAGACTCTCTTTGAGGAAGACCTTGAGGACAAACATGAAATGCCCGGAAGTCAAGCAGCTCAAGGCGATGGGAAGGCAGCCCCTGCCGGTAGGTCAGACATTGAACTGAACAACGTGTTGGGAAATTTCTGGGGTGCCGGTGCTACTGAAGTTTTAGATCAGTGCACAGCTGCCAGACATTGTGTTCATTGGCATTTCTGTGGAAGCGCCATGCTGGATAATCCTGTAGAACATGTGGCCTAGTCATGCAATCTGGCACAAAAACTGGGCGTGTACCCTGCTTGACATGGCTGCTGCTCATCTGGAGAGTGCACATGGCTGCATTGGCAAACAGAGCACTGGGGAGCACTTGTGAGGAATGGCAGTAGCTTGGCAATCTGTGTGAAGGGCAAACACATACATTGGCATAGATAGGACAACAGGTGCCAGCCCCGCGCTCCTTTTGCTTACTCTTGTCATATCCTGGGCTTCTGCTGAATCGCAGCTGTGTTGGCATCCACTTTGAGATGGCCAAAGACATGCCGAGCACAAGATCCAAGCCCTTTTCTCTGTTCCTTGTCTGTACCCTCTGGACCCAGCACCGAATCTCAGTTCATGGTGGCTTTGTACGCTAGTGTCAGACTGCTACTGTGCTGTGTTGCCGTGTCACACCATGGTTCCAGAAAAGTGGGCCTTTGTAAAGCGTGCATTTGTAGGTTTGTCGTGTGCTCCAGGCACCAGCCAGTCTTTGACTTCTTTACATGTTGCTGGGTGAAACAGGCAGGCAGACACTGGAAAGCATTACTGCTGCGGACTCAGTCATTGAAGCCCTTGAGCTGGCATCCCATGAGACATTGCGATTGCAGGATCCAGATGAGCAGTCGGGCGGTCGCTTCCAACCCAATCCCTTGTTGCTGGGTATGGATCCCTCAGCATTTGTGCTCAAATCAGTTTCAAATGTGAAGACAAGTGAATTGGAGACGGCCTTGATGTGCATACCATTCATGGATGCACTGCGCCTGCTGGATTACTTGTGCCAATGGCTTGAAAATGCGACTGGGCATGCTGAAACGATATGCCGCGTGGCGATTCTACTAGTTCGTTTGCATCAACAGCAGCTGTCAACATCGTCCAAGGCTCGGCTCACCCTGGTGCGCCTTCAGCCCTTGCTGCGTGGCGCATTGAAGACCGTGAAGGACACAATGGGCTTTAATATGGCAGGCATTCGGCACATGCAAAGGACACTGAAGAGGAGAAAAGGAGTAGAGCCTGCAGATCAGATGATGCCTGTGAAACAGAAAATGAAAACTCATGACTAGGATTGAGCGCAATTGACTAGAATGGCTAGAATGACGAGAATATACTCTCTGGGACTAAGGTATTTGGGGGAACGGAATGTGGATCACATTCAAGAACAAGCAAATACGGTGTTGTGTAAGAAAAGCTTGTGGCTGTTTGTTGGCGGTTCACACCAAGCTTACGTGCTTGTGGTGGATTGAAACACGTAACCGCTTCTCCATGGGTACCACTCTAGAAGGCATTGTTGGTATTGTGAGGCTAGTACCACAGTTTTTCCGTGCGCTCATAGTACAGCCCTCTCACGCAACAGATGCATTGCGATGTTGGTCTTTTGGCCGCCAAATTCCGCCATCACGCAAAATGGCTCAGTTGCGACCAATTTTGCACTGCCAGCCACGAGGGGTGGTAGCCAGGCAATGGCGTACAATGTTTCACCCGCCGTTGCGGCTTGCTGCCCCCTCCGGAAGATTCTCCAAATAGTGCATGACGCACTCGGGTTGAAACAATTGCTGCAATTGTTTCAACACGAGTGTACCATGCACTATTGCTTGCAGCAAGTAAAAAGCCATATTCAGTTGTGCAATGTAGCCCTAAAATACCAGTCGAAACATCTGCGACAGCCCCAAAATTTTTACCAAGTACTAGAATGTGTGCGTCTTTGGTGCCACCACAATTTTTAGATCAATCGGTTGGATACCGAAGCAACGGTGATTCCTGGAACTTGCCATCATATTGACTTCATCCGCCAACAACAAGACAAAGCCGTCAAGTGTTAACTTTTTGAAGATGCCGGTCATGAAACACACACTTGGCACACACCTGGACACCTGGCAGCAATTTCAGGCTTCTGTGGAACTCAACCAATGTTGGCAAGTTCGGTTTTGTCGCTTGTATAGTTCAAGCCTTGAACTGCAAGGTTGTCTGGCTCATGAAGCACAAGGGAAGCAACAGCACAATTGGAGAAAACAAAGTGCATGTGGCGCAAATTGGGTTCCCTCCCTGGCTTTGCAGTGGCATGGTGAGCAATTTGCTGACAGTAAGCCCTGTACTAGAGAGTGTTTGGTAAAGAACATTCTGCCTGTTCTTTTGGGCTTGGTGTTCCCTAAGTAGTAAAGAGCTCACGTCCTTCAGCAAATAGCCCACAGCACCGACTGGATGGCGGATGCATGCGGCTGGCGCCGTAGAGTCCATTGCGGACATTGAGGCCTCAGCACAGTTGGTACACTGGACCCCGAAAGCCAAGCTACTAGAGAACTTCAAGTTGGGCAAAGGGCACGCAGCGTTGGTGTTGACGCTGACGAAGGCAGGCAGGGTGTAGGGGTGGCGACCGCTGACTGGGAACCGTGGGCTCGAGTTCACGGCAACGGTTTACAGAGGAGCGAAGGTTGTCCCTTATATCCGGTCCGTTCATCGATGTCCTTGATGCAACTCGTAATGCCTAACCTCTATGCGTCCAGCTGTTAATGATACTCGATCAGTTCTGACTACAACAACTCGCTGTGGCGTCTCCACGTCAGCAACGTGACTTGGCACCCAACACGCCTTTTTTGGGACACTTCAGCGCCACTTCAGGGCAGTCGCTGCTCGACACGGAGCCGCGGAGAGGGACGAGGATGCCCAGCTTTCGCGGCACCTGCGCCCACGATCACGACTGCGGCGAGGCGGACTGCGGGGTCTCGTATTCGCTTTACAAGCACATCGACTTGGCGCGCGTCACATGCCTGAACGAGTCTGAGGTGCGCCGGTGGTAGAATGACCAAACACAGGGGACTGTGTTCTTGCCAGAAAAGGAACAAGTCGTGGAATGGGCAGCCCCTGCAGCGGACGACAGATGTGTTTTGTTTTCTTGTTCTGCGATGTGTTGTTATGTGCGATGCAAAGTCCGATGCCAGTGGAACTGAACAAACTTTGATGGAACGTTTTGTGCGCCATCATTTGGTGCAAGATCTTTGTTCGTCGCTGATAAATTGCCGCCCACACGATTGCTTCCAAAGGAATAGCGTGCAACACAGAATTCCACAACTAGGAAGACAATTGCCAAACCTCTGTCAAGATGTCCTTTTTCCAACGTTGCCAATCCTAGGATGACGCTGAGCCAATGAACGCTCCACAGGTGGATTGAAACGATGTGCAGAAAACAATCTGAACAAGCAGCAGCTTGAACATCAGCAATCTTCAAACGACCTGGCAAAGGTTGCTGCTGTGCTGACTAGCAGCATTTGTCTCAAAAATGTTGCAAGGATGCCACAATATTTGCAGGTTTTCTAATTGCCAGTGAATCGCTGCTTCTTGCCGTGATGATGTGTTTGTCTCTGGTTGGCAGCCCGAGAGCTGCAGGAACGTTTTCAAACCGTGGTCCCAGCGGACTGACTTCTCGGGCCCTTCCCTGAGGAGCAATGCAGACGACCCAGAATTGCTCCTGTACATTCCTTTCACTGGTGCCCTGGCCATAAAGGGGATCTCTGTCATTGGAGGCATGGACGGCACAAGCCCTGGAAAATTGAGGGCCTTTGTCAACAGGGATGACTTAGATTTTTCAGCGGTGGAGGATCTGCCTCCGGTACAGGAATGGACTCTGCATGAGGACCACAGGGGGTTGCTGGAATACCCAACACATGTGGCAAAGTTCCAAGGAGTGCATGGCTTGACACTGCACTTCCCTGAGAACTTTGGTGCCGATCACAGCGAGATTCACTTCATCGGTTTGAAAGGCGAATTCACAGAGAGGAGGCGGGAGGCTGTGGAGGCTGTGTATGAGGCAAGACCAATGCCTGAGGATCACAAGGTGCCTGGGGAGCAGGGAGCCCATTGGAGGATGGGCACATGAGGACATGCAGGCAATTCAAATGTTTTGGATTCCAATGTGATGGCAGTTTGTTCATCAAAACTAATGCTGCCCAGGCACCTTCATTCCAGTTGATGCATGGTCATGCAGTCCGAAGCATGCAATGTGGCACCCTGTTGCCACAGCTACTTGTGGTCGGTGGTGCATGATAAGTGGAGCCCATGAGGGATCTGCTGTTTCTGGTGGTGATAGGACTACATTCTGGAAAGGTAGTGTATGGGGGGGTTGCAAACGGACGCAGTGGTGAGCAGTATGCGAGGCAGTGTAAAATTGAGCCTCCGTTGAGGTGCTCAAATAGGTTTTCCAGAAGTTGAGCAGCATTGGGTGCCTGTTCTAGCGTAATTGGCCCCTCAGCCCAACAGTTTTGTGCTTGTAGCTATTGTTGTCTTATTTGGTGAGTAGACATTGGAGCAGTGTCCTGCAACTGGTCGATGTGCTCTCTAGCTTGTGCAAGCTTACAGTGCCAACCACGTGTCCAAAATGAGCAATGGGCGCTTACCAGGATAGCAAAGGAAGTTTCAATTCATCGTTCGAGGAAACAAGAATCTTGCAAGGCTGGGGAGACCCATGCTTTGTGGAGCATCTTGCTACATCAACCTCTATTGGTCTACTTTTGACAGAGCGATGTACAGCCATTGCCCCCAATGTGCAGGGTATCTGCTGACCAATACGACGTCCAAATGGCACAATGTGTGTAAGGCTGTACCTTTGGCGTATTGGCAACAGGCGAGCTGCCACCTACCTGTTATAGTTTGTACAAGTGTGAATGTGTACTCGTGCCCATATGTTGAAGCCATCACAGCAGTTGCCAGAGGCAACTGATGTTGCTGATGTGATGCAGCAACGAAACAGTGGGATGAAACGCAAAAGTGGTGAGCGTTACGGAGTTGAATTCTATTTGGGGGAGAAGTGGTGGGAGGCATGGGTGGGTGGGTGGGTGGGTGGGGGGACGTAGTGCAGGAGGAAGGCAACGCTGTTCAGATTGAACAGTTCAGTGTCCCCCACTGAACAGTTGGAATCTTTCTCCCCTCCGCTGAGAGGGGTCCTCCGCAAGGCCAACGAATCGTTCGTGACTGGAAGCGGGCCATTCCGGCGTCCTTTCGTCCCTGGAATGGCACACACACTTTGCAACCTGAGTTTCACCACAAAATGCGAGTCCTTGCGACACGCAGAGCGACAGCGCCCCCCGCCCCCCCGAACAGACCCCGGACAGGACCCCGACAGCACAAAAACATGCCAGTGTTGAAATACAAGCATGATGAAGCATTTTTGCTGCGCTGCGCCGGACTCTTCCAACGCCAGGTCAAAACTATTTGACAATCGGCGAAGCGTCAGGGTCGGACAGCTGTCATTGAACGCAGCGTTGGGAGCATCCAGCGGAGTAAAGAAGAACCATAAAGCGCTCCATCATGCTGGTATTTCAACACCACGCTGTTGTAACAGGGACTGATTGAGCATCATTAATAGCTGGACGCATAAAGGGGCGATGAGGCAATAGGAACTGAACTAAGGACACTGATGAGCGGGCCGGACATAAGGGACAGAACTCCTGCTGTCCCTTTGCTCCGCTGTAAAGCTTTGCCGTGCACTCGAGCCTGCGGTCCCCGGTCAGAGACCGCCACTCCTCGACGCTTCCTGCGTTCGCCAGCGGAATGAAAATGTGCTCACAATCACATGACCGCGGATGCTGGTGATGACCGACCGCTCCCTGCATTCACTCCCTTCACGGCCAGTGGGCCGCAGCACCGTCACTGCCCCAACCAATGTCGCACAAGACGCGGCCCGCCAGGGGGGCGGACAGCGGGCGCCGGCGCGACTGGGAGCCGGGAGAGGTGGGCGAGTCGAGGGGGGGGCGGGGAGGGGGCGGAGAAGGGGTTCCACGGCCCCCAGAACGCATTCTGTGGATGAGTCCGGCCCACGCAAACACCCCAATCGTTGTTCTTACGGCATTCGCGTTCCGGCGCCGATGCGATTTTATTTCGATGGCCGGCGGGTGTGTGGCGTGTGGCCAACCCGGGTGCTGGGGCGCGGCCGTGGGATTGTTTTGGATTGGCCTGCGACTGTGGAGAGAGGGTGGAGTTGGGGAATTGTGGGTGCAAAATAGAACTGTTTGTAGATGGGTGGGTGGGGCAACGCCTGGACGGAGGGTAAAAAATGTGCATCGACTGGAGGTCTGTCTTTGGGGAAGGGGAGGGGATTCGGGTGTTGTCTTGTCCCTCCTTCACGAGCGGTAGCGCCGTTGCTGTTGTGCGTGTGCCGCAGGTTGGCCGCGTTGCCCACCGCCGGGCGGAATCTCCCCGCAGCGGATGGCGCAGCCAAAGCCCGGCTCATAAGAGGTGAGGACAGGGCGACGGCATGATTGGTCAGTGAAAACAGCGACATTGTGCAGACGTGCATGGGCTGCCATGGGGAATGTCAACTTCGGCATTACGCCTATTTTGGCTGATTTACAACAGGCCTTCTGCGAAGTCGAAGCGCACTTCTCTGTGGGTCAGTTGGGCCTGATCTGCCTAGGCAGTCACCCTCTGGTCTGCGCTGTCTGTGCTTTTGGATTGAGGATCCAGCCTGACGCCATAGGATGGCTGCATTGGTCTGTTCACGACTGGGGCTAATATTCACATGCTTGGAGTGCCTGTGTGTTCAGGAATCCACGGTGAATATGGCTGATGTTGGGCAACGTATATGGTGGATCTCGCACAAATGCACAGGGCACGAATATGTGATATCCGTGTGTGTTGTTCATTTTTGTTGTGGTGTGTGAGGTTCTTTTGTCTTTTGGGGACATTTCTGGATTTTCAATTGTGGTGGCAGGAACAAACGCTACAGAAAGAACAAGCTTGTTCCCATAATTCTGATTGTCAATGTCACACAGATGCAACAAGTTGAGTATTTGTCACACGTTCATGATGTTAAACCTGTGGATGACCACAGAGCAGGAGCTGTCTTTCTCCTGGATGTTGATCTCCATTTATTTGTTCGTTGGTGCATAGATCTGAAGGTGTTCACCAACAACACAGCGAATGGCAAGGACAGAATCGACAATACAGGGACAGGCATGAGCATGAGCGGAGGCGGTGGCAACACAGCAAGGACAGGTTGTGGGGCTGTGTTGGCGTTTGTGCATCAATTTCTGTTGGTTGGCCAGGCTACAGCAAGGTTGACATTGACAGAGCTGAACGCCTGGTCAGGGTTTGCTCAGTGGCCATGCCCACATTGTCTGTTTGTGTGTGTGTGTGTGTGTGTGTGTGTGCCCAAGTGGCAACTGGGAGTCCCTTGTTGTGCCAGGAGAAAATTGGTGGCAATCATGCCGAAGGGATATTGGGCATTTCGGCTGCAGAATAGGTGTTGTGTAGTTCATAAGAAGTAACTGGCTTTGTCGTCCGTTTGCTTTTGATACGTGAAATGCTTCGCCAACAATTTTCATTGCTGTTTGCTTGGACAAGTGCAGCTGGGCAAGGATTTCATCTTGTAGCAAATGTGGACTGATTCCAGGAAGACTGTTGAATCCAGCGCTAGTTGTGTGTGTGGCCTTCCCTTGATCCTTAACCTTTGTTTTGTTGGCGATGGGTAGCAGCCCTTGCACTTGGCCATGAATGGTCTGAGAATGCATTTGGCAATTGATTATGACACCATTCTATGCCGATGTGCTATTTGATGAGACAACAATCAGCAAACTAATGAACAGGTTGCATATTGTGTGGTGCACAGGCACGGAAGCAAGAACCGCTGGGGTCCAGAACCTCTGCATGTACCAGCAGACCGAGAGCCAGGGGAAGTTGCTTGCCCCTCAGGTCAGAGGGCAGCAGACAACAGCATCGCACTTGTGGCCCTGCAGGCTCCACCAGGTGATGGTGATGACAAAATTCAAATGTACAGTGCACATGAGCAGGCACCTGGTGACCACCAGAATGTTGTCCACCAGGACAGCCCTGACTCATGTGGCCCTGATCAATTCAGGCCATCAGCGATTTCCCAATCCTTGACTGTGAGGATGGCCAACGATGGAGTGGCTGCGTTGGGCAGTGCAGGTGGATCCTTGAACAGGGTGCCTGCCCCCCACTCAGAAGCTGGTAACCTGGGTGTGAACAGTGGTCAGCTGGGCGATGCTGAGCGCCAGGCCCGAATGCAGAAGCTGAAACACCAGAGATGGGGCACCCAGGTAGATGGGCCAGCTCAGTCTGCAGCTTTTGCACCTGACTTGGGGAGCGACAAGGTGACAACGCCCAGACCATTGGTGACAGAGCGACCAGGTGTCCACCAGTTGCAACGGTGGAAGGGAGATGGCATGAAGGATGGCAAAGCAGGCAGGGAGGGCTCTGCACGCTTGGGTGCCAGCACAAGTGGTTCACAGGACAGGGAGCAGAGTGGAACACACGAGACTCCAGGGGCTGGTGGTGCTCCATCAAGGGAGGCTTCTGCGCCAGTGTTTGGCAAAGATGTCAAGCAGCAGCACAGCTGTGAGGGCAAGCCAGAAATGGTGTCGCAACCACCAGCTCGATCGGAACCTGTGCCTGGTCACCAGCAACAAGACTATCCTGTCAAGGCGCCAGAGGTGTTGCCTGACTCCCGTCCACAGTCACTGCCCATCCACCAAGAGACTCCCACGACCTCTGTTGGAAGGTCACTGCCACGCATGAGCTCCACCACATTACATGCCCCATCTGCGTCCCTGAGGCAGGCAGGAAAAGACAAGGAGAAAGAGCCAGATAAGTTAATGGATGGAAATGTGGCCTCCTCAACAGTGCACAGTCACAGGGATTGGGACTATGGTGGCCAAAATCACAGGAGCGATCGCAGATCACTGCCCTCTGATGGCAGGAGGGACTGGCGGTTTGTGAGAAGATCGCCACCCAGATCAAGAGGACCCCAAACGTTTAAAGACGATGTCTGGGTTGCGGGCCAGCCCTACAAGCGTCCTAATAGGCACAGCCACGACATCAGGGATGACGCTCCTCCTTGGAAGAGCAGCGGTTTGAGTGGCACCAGCTCAGGGCAACGCTTTTCAGGGAGCACTTCTCTTCAAGGTGGCGGCACTGTGCGAGGTGCCCTCCCTCCCCATGGCAGCAATGCTGGATGGGGAGGTCCCCATCCTCAAGCTGGCATTCCTACTAGTGGGGGTCACACTGCATATGCTGACCATGTGCCACCTTGGAAATCTGTGCCTGGCAGTGCGGAGAACCACAGGGAAAGACAGAGTGCAGAAGGCGGAGGAAGACAAGACTGGCAGAGGGGAGGCGAACCTCGAATGGATGGGCACAGGCGCTGGCAGTCTTCTGGCCATGCTGACTCGAGACTAAGCCCTAGGTCCCACGATATGCAGCGATACCAGCCCTTGGCTGGTCAGTATCAGCATCCTCCTGCACAGCAAATGGCTAACTACCGCAGTCAACACTGGTCTGCTCCGAGTTACAGGCCACATGGCAGTGGCCAGCAGTGGCATCCCCCCCTGCCCCCGGGTCCGCCGCCTGACCAAGTCCAAGCCAGGCAGCCATTGCCACAGCAGGCAGCCCACCGCCCCCCTCCGCCAAGGACGCCTCCAGGTCAGCCGCCACCGGGGCATCCTTCAGGAGTCGCACCCCCAGTCCCACCAGTCGACCCCCCGCCCCTTCCTCCACCAGACCCTGGGGCAGACGTTCCACCACCGGGCGTTTCTCCACTGCCTCCGCCGCCTCCTGGATCCCCCCCCAGGGATCCCCATTCGGACAAGCATTTGGACAATGCCGGAGTGGCTGTCAAGCGTAAGGAAGATGATATGAAGGTAGAATTTGAGCTGCAGGTTCGATGTCCGTTGAGGTTGGGTGCAGGCTGCTTGTTGGATTAGTGTGTTGAAGAAGGCAAACAGACGCAATTGTTGTCTTCCTTCGCCAAATGGATCCCCGGGAGACTAGCTATTGAGCATCCTGAAGATGTTGTGCCGTTGTGACTGCTAGTCTGCCCACGGTCGTGGTTACCACAATCCAAGATTGCTTGGGAAATAATCATACTGATGTGTTTCAAGCTGTCTGCGCACGTGACTGAGTGATTTATCTGTTGCGTTTTGCTGTGCTAACAGATGGATGGGAATGCCGCAAGTCACCAACAGCAGCAGGGGATGCGGAAGCGGAGCAGATGGGAGCCCCCACGCACTGTGCCAATCCCTGCTGTTGAAAGAGCGCCATCAGAAACTAGCTCACACCCATCCTGGCAGAGATACAGCCATTCCAGAAGTGCATGGTCTGGCCACAATTATCAGCGAAATTGGCAAGGCCAGCATTCACAGTCTCCCGATTGGAGGACTCTTCAGAACAACATGCCATGGAATTCGTATGGCGGCAGTGTTCAAGGAACAAGGATGAGCAGCAGTGTACCAGGCACACCTCCAAAGCCTTCCCATGTTGGCGATGAAGCTTGGCTGAAGAGGATGGATTTCAACCAAAAGTTAAGAGATGCCATGGCAAAGGGATTCAAACGAATGAGCAAGGTTTTTGGAGGCCAAGATATCCCTGGTCGGTTCAGAGCGCGGCTGGCATGCAGAATGTTCCATGCTGCTTGTCACGAGTGTGACAGTGACTACTACTGCACCAGCACAGATGAGGAGGATGAGTGTGGACGGAAGAGACTTAGGGTCACTATGGGAATGAGGCTGCGAGCGGTGAGTCACTCCAGTTTAGGTGCTCGTACTGTAGTTTCAGCACAACAGCTTGTCTGCTTTTTCGCTGCTGTTCTCGCCCAGTAAAAGGCATGTCAGTGAAGAAGATTGGCAGGCCACTATCTGGCGTATTGACCCAAATGCCACTGTGTTTAAGCATCCCAGCCTGTGTTGTGTGTAGAATGGTGTTGGCTTCATTAGGGCAGCTGTGCATGCCTGCGACTCAAGCCCTCCGCCTGACTATGTTGCAGCACAATTGTTGGTCTCTGCTGTGTGGCCTCATGTGTCGCGCTCATGGCAGCATGAGCACTGCACGTTGGCCTGCTGACGTCCAGTCGGCAAGACACGGTCCGTGTGGGCTGTTGTATCACAATAACAAGGCTGCCCTTGCCGAATTATTTTCTGCACCAGCTGCATGTGGCACAATGTATACGCACTCAATTTGGCATCTCCAATCTGTGGTCCTTTGCAATGGTCTTCCTTTCATAATTGGCGTTTGCTTGAAGCACCTGCTACTCTTGCAGGAGCAATGGTGCAGGCCTTTGGGCCTACAGTATGCAGGCCGCCAGAACTCTAGGATCCTTTGTAGTGTTTCCATTTGGTCCATTTTGCATGGACATTGTCAGCTGAACAATTCAAAAGAAAACGCCAAAACAGCTGCTCCTTGATTGCTTGGTGCGTACCACAGTTTTAGAATGGTCCTCTTCTGTCCTTGTCTTCCGTTGCCAAGGAATGATAGAGTCACGATTCCTAAGCCAGCAAGCTGGGTTGACCCCTCTTCTGCAGTGTGCTGCGTGCTCTGTCACTTGTAGTTGGGGTGGATCTCACTGTGGCTCACAGATTGATGACCGCTGCGGCCCTACAACATGCTGCTGGAACATTGTCGCACTTCATAGAAGCCTGGCCCCTTAGCAGAGTGTGTAGCGATTTTCAGGGAACTTGACTTGCTACAGTGCCGCACATGTGCTGTTTGTTATGTTTCATGTGTTTCGCACATGTCAAATGCGTGACCTGGCCACTGTGATCCACAACACTGTTGGTGTGGATACATCTGTTCAGGTGATTGTTCTTGCTGTATTGTTATGACTGTCATATCTGCATTGCGGCTGATGCTTTCCCTGTGATTTTTCTGCCTCCCAGAAAAAATACCTAGAGAAGATGGTGGATGTGAAGGGAAAGAAGAACAGGAACAAGCTTCGTCGTCTGGATGCATGCCATCTTCCATTTGTGGCTGTGTTTGATCCCAACACCCACTTTCAAGAGGAAGACTATCCTATGCGGATACCATCGAACCAGTTGAATCCCAATGATGTAGCTACCGACCCAAGAATGCCGCTTCCACCAACAAGGAAATATGTCTTGCAGATCCCAACTCTGGCCATTGACCGCTTTGCTTTAGGTGAGAAATATTGAGCTGTTCCTGTTGTGACAGTGCATGGACTGTCACACTGTGTCAAATCGTGCCTGAGCAGCACCCAGCAGTGGAGAAGAATTGCTTTGGATGAACTAACCGCCAACATTTCCTTGCAAATGTGAATGCGCTTTGACGCCTTGTCCCCAGTGTGATCAACCGATTGGCAGCCGCATCCATTTGGCGATGCCCAGTTGGGCTCCATTGAACTCTCCACCTGGAATGCCCAACTGAGGCTGACAGCATTTTCCCCTCTGCCCACGAGGGCTGTGTGTGGAAAGGGAACACTCTCTGTGTTCTCCGCCACTGAGTGAATGTGGGTGTGAACGTGGCTGCGAGCGCATCCCTAACAGGAAGGCACATGATACAAATGTGCCTTTAGTGGTTTGGAATCACAACATGGTAATGTCGTGTGTCACCCAGTGTTCATATAGTCCTTGCAGTTGTCTATACCATTGGGACGTTTGCCCAAACATCCGTTTCTGCACCATTTGATGCTGCCCGACATGTCCTTGCAGGTGTTGGTGCTGCGCTCTGTCACTTATTGGCCAATGCAGTCAGTGAATATTACACACGAGTTGGTGGCAGTTGAACTGGAGTGCACCCAGAGCCTGCGTCTATTTCACAGCCATAAAGGTTTGTTAAGCGGGTTGTG
>CAJHUC010000796.1:0-43436 GCA_905146915.1 Ostreobium quekettii | reverse complement strand
GTCAACAACCAGGGCCATAAATTGTAGCTTGGCCGAAAAGGATATAAGTCGAGTGAGGGGAACAGTGGAAATAGATGAACAACTCGACTGAGCAGTTCAGAGGATTATGGACATTCTTTATTTGGGGGAGTCCAGGACTGAGATGATTTAGTGGAAGGACAAATGAAGTTCTGAAGTTGATTGCATTCTTTATCTGTCCAGCCTGCAAAGGAATTCTGGTACACGCAAAAGGAGATGGGAAGAAAAAGGGAGCCCGAGACACTGGTAGTTGAAAGAGGAGCTGTGGCCTATCTATTTTTGTTTCCATGATGTTGAGATTTCGTCAGCTCAGATCAGAGGTGCAATATAAAAACGAAATTTGAAAGTTACCATATGAATGTGAATAGTTATTGGGGTATTCAGTCTTTGAAATGTGGGAGTTACATTTGGTTGCAAACAGTGATATGGGATGTTGTTGCCATTCTAATCTCAAAACGAGGGATATGGTGAAAGGGGCCTCTGAGATTCAGGATGCTTTGCAATTAGATGGTTGATGGCATGGACCATGGGCCGAGAACTTGATTAGGCTATGTGTTCAATCGACCCCGGGGAACAGTAGCACTTGCAGGCAGTCATCGGGGGGGAGCTGTAACCCGCAAGTGGTCCCCTCTATTCACGAATGAGCACATGGTATTGGGTCCTAATCAGGGGGACAGCCGGGCATGGAAATATGCCAGATTACTCTACATTGGTGATTGGACTGAGATGGCCTATAGATGGTGACAGATCAATGCAGTGCGGAGTTGAGAGGTCTTTCACTAGGATACCTTGTCATGGTGGTGACATTGTTGGAATGACTAAAGTACATGGCAGTCCCAACAAGAGGTGGGAACCTGGAGGGACTTGATTGAGGAGTGAGGAAACAGTGGATGATTTGGCAATTCCTTGGTTGGACAACTGGCTCATATGTCTACATATATACAGATTTGACTTATTAGGTTAGAGGGATGCTGGATACTCCTGGCTGACCAGGGGCAACGGGAGTTGGAGTAGGCACTCATGACTTGTTGTACTCGGACACAGGTTACATTTGTCTTTATTGCTCTTTGAAAGACAAACATGAGTGCAGATCTAGCATAGAGATTGGAAAAACCTGATTGTGAGTTTTATGAGATGAGCAGTTGTTGCAATGTGCTTATGAGGTCCTGGTGGCGAGAATTTTTTTCTTGAATATTGGAACGCATCTTGGAAGTGGGGGCCTCCTAGTGGCCTGTGGAGTAAGCCTGAGGTGATCAACTTTTCATAGTAGGTCAACCTAGGGTAGCCAATAGAAGACAATGACTGAGTTTGTGTTTTCGAGGGCGAAAACTTACCCCAAGGGGGGGAGTAATATTGTGTGAGCACTTGGGGGTGAGTTATATTGGTCATTATTCCTTCATTTATCTGACTTGGCCTTACAATGGGTGTATGTTGTGGATTAAAGGCTGGTCGGGGCTCTGAGGTGTGTTGGTAGTACATTATAGGCTACAGTACTTTGTATTTTAATAGTGTCTCATTTCGAGGGGTAACTGGCCCTGGACGTGGCCGGTACCCATGCTCAAAGGTGGCTTCATACCACCTGCATGTTGTAACATCTTTTCGAGGCTCACGGACCGTGTCTCTGGCCCTGCGGCCGAGTTGTGCCCGCGCCGCACGGCAAGGCCGGGGCGCCCCGTTTGCGAACCGCACCCCCGCACGGCAGGCCCGCCAGAGAGGCGCAACATGGGCCCACCGCGTCAAGAGGAAACGAGCGCCCCGGATATGCCCCGGATCCTGAAGATCTGGGAGGGCCATTCTGGCCATCGGGCGCAGCGACTCCCAAAACAGCGCCGGGACAAAGCGGGGCTGGCGGCAGCTGGCTGGCCCCGCCACAAAGTGGTTTCGGAGCGAGGATGGCGAGCCGGGAGCCGAGGGGGACGCAAATGGGAGGAAGAGTCGGCCCGTCGATTGGGCCTCAATCGGCGTGGATTCGGGAGGAACGCAAGACGCTGATGCGCGCAGCCACCCTGCGGGGTGAATTGCGCTGGATGGGAGCATCGGCGAGGAGTGAGGCACCCACAGTGAGGTGCGCAATTGGCCGAGGAGCAACGGCCTTGGGGACCCGCGGCGTTCGATTTTGAACGCGGGTCGTTTTCATACGGGAAAGAGGCGCGATTGTGAACGGTGGCGAAGTGGCTGGAACAGCGGCGGCGTGGATGCAAAGCGAAAGCAAGCCCAAAACTGAGCAAGGAACGGCCTCCCGCGGAGAGTGAGAGGGAATGGTGCGCTGAAGCATTACTTTGAGAGCATGTCGATCCGATGGTTTGGATCTGGGCGCATCTGCGAGGCCCAAGAACGCAGATTGGGGCGCTGGAGATGGTCAGCCGCGTTGGCGATGGGGGAATGCGCCACGAAAGGATGGCTGCGGCTGGAAAGTTGTAGAACGGCTGGTCTTTTGGAGCCAACGAGCTTGGCGACATGCTTTTCAAAGCAATCGCGCGGATCGCCGGGGATGGCCGCGATTACAAGGCCAAGGCGCCTAGAGACGGGAGCTAAGGGCAGCCCGTCGTGGCGACGACGGGGGAGCGAGCATCCGGGGATCCCATGGCCAGAGCTGGGCCGGGATCCGGACCGTGGGTGTGAGACCCGCGGCAGGGACGCGCAATTGCCACGCGGATCGACGATGACGATGGAGCCCGCGCCGTTGGAAGCAAGCGCCAGCCCCTCTGGGCTGCGCTAGGCGAGTTGGACCGTCGGAATCCCGCCTGTAGCCGGGGCGCCGAGCTCAGAACCGAGCCCCACCAACGGAGGTGGTGGGGGCGCGTCAAACCCGCAAGGGGTGCCGACGGGCGGCGCCCAGGCGGTACAGCTACCCACAGCTTCCCGCCCCGGGTGGCTGGGCAGCGGGGACACGTGCCGGAAAGTGTCAAAGCGACCAGTACTGGACAGTCCCACCGTTGGGTCTAGTACTTTGCCGTGTTGGTGGAAATGCGCTGGAAAAGGGGGGAGTGGATGGCCAGAGCGGACCCCAAAGTACTAGGGGTTGGTGGACAGCGAGGAATGGCCCAGGAACAGCCACTGCAGGAAGGGCCATGACTGGAATTGTGACCCCAATGTACTGTGGCATATGGGGTGATGGAGGATATGGACTAAATGGATAAGCTGGCAACCATCGGAACCCCTTGAAGTGGTACGAGGAGCAAGGAGCAGGAACAAAGGAATTAACAGCAGATTGTGAGCCGTGCCAGGCGCTCTTCGTGCAGCCGAATTCGTGAAGACCAGCAACCCCAGCAGCAATCCACTAGGGTGCTAGTGCACCAGGGTTGAAGATTGACTTCACACGAGCCACTCAAGTTAGTCAGCTTGCCCTAGAAGTGGGAGCTGTCTGTAGCTTCAAATTGTGATGCAGGAACAGGTGGTTTGTGTTGAAGATTAGACTGATTAGAGCCCCTCAGTGATGCTTGGGGCCTAATCATAGATAGACAAGGCTGGGGGTGCACATAGAGCCAACCCAGAAGGCCTGAATAGCAGGTGCCTTTCCATAGCACTCTCGTCCCAGGCAAGGGACACTAGTTTCACAGCAGTTGGGAATTGGTGGATTAGACCAGAGATCTAGTACCTTTGAGAAATCCCCGGAAAGTTACCAGGGTACTGTGAGAGCAGTCCCTGCAGAGTACTGGGAGGACTCTTAGGGAACGAGCTGGTTGAAAACGCCAAGGAACTTCTGCAGTGATTCTAGGAGGTCAAGGGTGCTCAAGGGACTACCTTTATTTAGGTCTATCAGTGGTTCAAGATCAGGGCTTCGATGACTGACTACATCAGTATTGCAGTACCAGTGTGAGAGATCAGCAGTCAGTTGACGAAGCAGTCTTGGGCGTGAACAGGTCTGAGCGATACTTTCAGTGCAAAATATGGCAAAACGGTATCATCTCGCAGTTGCCTAGTGTTGTCCCATGCCTTGAACCATGGAGCAAGCTCCGAGTTGGCAACCCATGAGTTCTTGGTGTGGTGAAGACTGTGCCTAACATGAGAGCAGACTGAGGTAGGCACTGAGTTGATGGCTTTGGTTGAGATTATAGGAGCAACAACTTGGTGGAGAGGAGTCGCTACCTTGGAGTATGGATACATCTACCCTTCTACAGAGAGACTACATTTTCTGTGGAGCACTACACTACACATGCCAGACTACTAGCCAGCCCAGGCCAGTAGACAGTGCTCAGTAGGGTGCTATGCACTAGGGCATCGTCTGTCAGTGCAATAGTGTGTTGTAGGGGACCAGGGGAGTGTACACATATGATTGCTTTGGTCACATATGGTTCTCAGTGTTGATTTATTATCCCTGACAGAGAGATGGGTACAAGGGGATTTTTCTTATGACATGCCATGATGTTGGGCGCGAGATGTCTTGACCCTGTCCAACTAGCAGTATGCACCATTGTTTGATTCAGAGGAGGTGTACTGTGCCTGTGGATATTGGGTATGGATTGAGAGGATGTTTGGATCCACAGTCTGACCATAGGCAGTGATGGTGGTTTTTTTTTTATGGTCAGAGAGTATATCTATATGCCACCTTCGTGAGATTGATGTTGCATAAATGCTAGACTTAGAGGAGGCAATGAGAGCATGCAACAGAGTTTTGCAGAGGTCATGAGGGTATATGATCTTACTTGCATAGTAAAGCTGGAAGGAAGAGGTTGCACA
This sequence comes from Ostreobium quekettii, assembly GCA_905146915.1. NCBI lineage: Eukaryota > Viridiplantae > Chlorophyta > Ulvophyceae > Bryopsidales > Ostreobiaceae > Ostreobium > Ostreobium quekettii. Next base: position 38,738 of record CAJHUC010000796.1, on the reverse strand, counting down.
TCATCTGGTGGAGTTGGAGCTGTTACTGCATAGATGCTGGGAATAGTGGATGTCTGGAGAGCATGCAGTTGGGCTGTGTGTGGAGATGGGATGATGTTGTATGCATGTTGATATGCATAGGGCAGACTCACTGTTGTAGGAGTGAGGAGAGTCGTGAGCATTATGGGCATGAATAGAGGCAATCACATGCATAGTGCCTCTATATGATACCAAGGCGAGATGATATAGTGGAGCTTGGGGCTGTAAGTTATTGGATAGCATGAGACTCCATGAGGGAGAAATGCAGGAAACAGCCATGTCATACCCCAGATTGGTGGTACACTAGTTGGTTATTTTGCACATGATTAAACCAGCAAGTGTTGGGACAAAGAGGACAAGGCACCAGATTCTTCAACGTATGAATGTTGCATCAAATCATTGTGTTTGCGTTCTTCTGTATTTTATTGTCTGAGGCAGGCTGATTTCAGGCATCCTATTGTGCACATGCTGCTGAGTTCTCTGCAGCTAGAGGCGCACAACCTACTGGACATAGTGGGGATAGTCAGAGGTCAGGGATTGCTGACAGTGGTACCATAGCCACTATTGCGTTGATGAGGGATGGCTGGTCAGAGGGACCAGGAGGTGATTCAGCATTATCACCATGTATGATTGACGCCAACCTGAGTCTGGGTCAGGTTGACATACCGGTACACTTCCGACTCTAACCGGTATTGGAGTAGTCAGGAGATTATATGGCTGGCTAGCCAGTGGCCAGACCATATGCTGAGCTTTGGCAGAGGTGTCATTGAGATGAGGTAGAGGAGACACAGAAAACGCATGGCCATGCAAACACGCCAAGCTGCAGCCACTATACAGTCTCATGGGATGTGACATCCAGGCATCAGGGAGCAGATGCTTTAAAGTCTCATGCCTTATTGGGAGAGACCCCAGAGGTGCCATGGTAGCAGGGTGCTTAGTCATATGCATTGTGGCAAGGATCACTGCATGTTGCAGATTGGAGGTTGAGACTGGTCCAGTTTTCATTGCTGTGGGTAGCCCTAGACCCAGAAACTGGATTCCAGGACCACTACTCTGGTGGCATTAGTAGTGGTATATGCACAGTTGTGCTTGGACTGGTGGACATTGGGACTTCGCAGAGTTTGCACATATTCATGCAGTCCGTTCACTCAGTTTTCAGTGTTATTTTCTGATTGGGGTGTTTCTTATTATACTCCAGTGTATTGATTGGACAGTCACCAGGGCTGCATTTTATATGACTTCAGCTCAGATTTAGAAAAGAGAGGATGCACGAGGAGCAGCTGGTCAGCTCTCAGTGATATCATCTTTTAGAGCTGTGATTTCTGGTTGGTTGTGGCTGCATAGTGGGATTGTTGAGAGAGGCAGCACAACACAGGAAGGTCGTTATGTGGCAAATGTCAGATCATCTATAGAGGTCTGGTCCTGATTCAGTACGGTATTCTATCTCTACGTATATTTGCTGCATACCTCATGTGCAGCTGGGGACATTGGTACCTTTGACTCCATAGTCTTGTTGTGATGGGATTTGGAGTACTCGGTAGTGGTATGTCTATTTGGGACTTTGCGGTTAGTCCTGGACATCGCCGAGGACGGTCGATGTACCCCAGGGGGGAGTAGCAATTGGTACCAGAGGACAAAAGATATGAACTTCAAATTTCAGTCATCCTCATTTTATCATGTCGGTCAGTGGTGAAGCGGATGTTGTTGATTAGTGGAGACAGGTCGTCTGGAATAGGTGGATATTGGCAGTCGCTGAGTGTAAGAGGCGACACCCCCAGTCAATAAAAATAGGGGAGCCCAGCCAGTGGCCATCTCCCGGCATTATAATAGGAGGCGCCGAAAATCGCCATTGAGCGTCCTCCCGGCGTTATAATAGGAGGCGCCGTTTTTGCCCTGAGCATCCCTCCGGGCCTACAATAGGAGGTAGACTGAGCCCATATACATTCAATGATATTGGCGATAGTGATGGACTTCCAGACAATGACCGCATCTGCAGAACCCTTTCTTGATGATGGTCAAAGGGTCAGAATTTTCTGCATCGACATTTGATGGACCTTTTTGAGGGGATCAAGGTAACGGTCGCTGATTTTGACTTGTTCTGTATCAGAATTGAGATTGATGGTTGTGGCATAAGACATATTTCATATAGTCTACATGTCAACAGCCAGGGCCATAAATTGTGGCTTGGCCGGAAAGGATACAAGTTGAGTGAGGGGAACAGTGGAAAAAGATGAACAACTCGACTGAGCAGTTCAGAGGATTATGGACATTCTTTATTTGGGGGAGTCCAGGACTGAGATGACTTAGTGGAAGGACAAGTGAAGTTCCAAAGTTGATGGCATTCTTTATCTATCCAGCCTGCAAAGGAATTCTGGTACACGCGAAAGGAGATGGAAAGAAAAAGGGAGCCCGAGACACTGGTAGTTGAAAGAGGAGCTGTGGCCTATCTATTTTTGTTTCCATGATGTTGAGATTTCGTCAGCTGAGATCAGTGGTGCAACATAAAAACGAAATTTGAAAGTTACCATATGAATGTGAATAGTTATTGGGGAATTCAGTCTTTGAAATGTGGGAGTTACATTTGGTTGCAAACAATGACATGGGATGTTGTTGCCATTCTAATCTCAAAATGAGGGAGATAGTGAAAGGGGCCTCTGAGATTCAGGATGCTTTGCAATTAGATGGTTGATGGCATAGACCATGGGCCGAGAACTTGACTAGGCTATGTGTTCAATCGACCCCGGGGAACAGTAGCACTTGCAGGCAGTCATCGTGGGGGAGCTGTAACCCGCAAGTGGTCCCCTCTATTCACGGATGAGCACATGGTATTGGGTCCTAGTCAGGGGGACAGCCGGGCATGGATATATGCCAGATTACTCTACATTGATGATTGGACTGAGATGGCCTATAAATGGTGACAGATCAGTGCAGTGCAGAGTTGAGAGGTCTTTCACTGGGATACCTTGTCATGGTGGTGACATTGTTGGAATGACTAAGGTACATGGCAGTCCCAACAAGAGGTGGGAACTTGGAGGGACTTGATTGAGGAGTGAGGAAATAGTGGATGACTTGGCAATTCCTTGGTTGGACAACTGGCTCATATGTCTACATATATACAGATTTGACTTATCAGGTTAGAGGGATGCTGGATACTCCTGGCTGACCAGCGGCAACGGGAGTTGGAGTAGGCACTCATGACTTGTTGTACTCGGACACAGGTTATATTTGTCTTTATTGCTCTTTGAAAGATAAACATGAGTGCAGATCTAGCATAGAGATTGGAAAAACCTGATTATGAGTTTTATGAGATGAGCAGTTGTTGCAATGTGCTTATGAGGTCCTGGTGGCGAGAATTTTTTTCTTGAATATTGGAACGCATCTTGGAAGTGGGGGACTCCTAGTGGCCTGTGGAGTAAGCCTGAGGTGATCAACTTTTCATAGTAGGTCAACCTTGGGTAGCCAATAGAAGACAATAACTGAGTTTATGTTTTCGAGGGCGAAAACTTGCCCCAAGGGGGGAGTAATGTTGTGTGAGCACTTGGGGGTGAGTTATATGGGTCATTATTCCTTCATTTATCTGACTTGGCCTTACAATGGATGTATGTTGTGGATTAAAGGCTGGTCGGGGCTCTGAGGTGTGTTGGTAGTACATTATAGGCTACAGTACTTTGTATTTTAATAGTGTCCCATTTCGAGGGGTAACTGGCCCTGGACGTGGCCGGTACTCATGCTCAAAGGTGGCTTCATACCACCTGCATGTTGTTACATTCTTTCGAGGCTCACTAACCGTGTCTCGGCCCCTGCGGCCGAGTTGTGCCCGTGCCGCACGGCAAGGCCGGGGCACCCCGTTTGCGAACCGCACCCCCGCACGGCAGGCCCGCCAGAGAGGCGCAACATGGGCCCACCGCGTCAAGAGGAAACGAGCGCCCCGGTTAAGCCCCGGATCCCGAAGATCTGGGAGGGCCATTCTGGCCATCGGGCGCAGCGACTCCCAAAACAGCGCCGGGACAAAGCGGGGCTGGCGGCAGCTGGCTGGCCCCGCCACATAAGTGACCAATGAGCTGCCTCAGTTAGTTACCAATTTCCAAGGGAAGACACTACTTTGAATTTTGTACGCTTAGCATGAATGTGACGTCTAGCTTAGAACCTCTCTCCCCCTCCTCCTTAGCGTCAATCCTTATTTCGATTCCAGGAGGATTCAACAACGTCAGCTAACAATTCCATACAACTTCAACAGAGTTTAAAGAGGGAAACGGCCGAATTGTGGCGATTGCAGTGGTTTCAAAATGCGATGCCAAAAGCCATAGTAAGAGATGGGAACAGCCCATAGAGCCAAAAATTTAATCCATTTGAGTGACTTCCTTGAGGATGGAAAGTTTTGAGGGAGATTTTGCAACAAGTCATGTGCTATCTAGAGGTGGCCACCCAGATCCGTTAATAGCGGACAGAGGTTAATTTCCGTTAATTTTCCGTTAATTAACGGAAAATAACAAAAAAGACAAAAATTAACCAAAAATTAACGGATTTTTGGATTTTTTGGGGATTTTTGGGTTTTATTCATACTTATAGTTTATGGAATTCGCTATTAGAGAGTACGTTTGTATTTTATTTTAACCTATGCATACTAGATTTTCAACTCGCCACAGTTGTTGTGATTTTTTGGGGTTTTTTCGATTTTTTTCGAACTTTTTTCTTTTTTTCTGAATTTTTCTCCCTTTTTCTTTTATGGAATTTAACGGACAGCTGATAAAAATTAACGAACCGGACTTAACGGATCGGATGGCATCTTTGAGTGGCCACCTCTAGTGCTATCTGCCACTGAACAGTGGCGTGTTTTGTACATCCTGCGGCGCGGCAGCAACAAGTGAGAGCGTACCGGGCGGCAGCTGAATAAGTCAGACTCCAGACCGACCCTAAGTACTACGTACTTGGGGCCACCAGCGCCGGTACTGGGGGTACCCCAGGTACCGGTGGCCACCGCCCTAGTTCCGGTCTAAGCACTCTAACCCCTACACTGTCGTAACCGTAGCCCTCTTGGGCCGGTTACTGTAGGGGGTCGCCGGTATCCCCGGGTACCGGCTAGTGCGGTACACATCCTCCCACTTTATTTTGATTTTGGTGCAATTACATAATCTTTCAGCGTTCATGGCTGGAGCCCTCCCCCCCTTAATGTGAATTTGACACTAAGTGTACCAATTCAAAACAGTATCTTCCCTTATCCGATGATGAAAATTAAATGATGAGATCTGATAATCTCATGTCAGGCCAAGCCCTCAACAATACAATTGCATGGCTGTCGTTTCTTCTTGCTGTTTGACTGGCAATTTTTCAGCTTACATAGCTTGAGGTCGGTGGCTGAACACCGATGTGCAATGAAACTCATTGAGAAAAATTAATACAGAATTGGAGTCAGATTCAAGAGATGAAAGCCTAACACGCAAAGACAGCCCCAGCTGGCATGTTGTGCATGCGGCCGATCATATGCTGGCTGACTTGTGCACTCATCGACCTGATTGAGATGGCGGGAGGACGGCTGCCCAACGATCTTCAATTTTACTTGCTCTTGATTTTGTGCTGTGAATTGGAGCTGTGGGTCGGTGCTGTGGAATAGCGAACGTGTTGCGCATGAGAGAAGAGTCAGTTGGGTTCTCCGTTCTGAGTGTGAATTGTGTTGGGCGAAAAAAGAGGCACAATCTGGTATTCAAAGAGAGACCCAGTCCTGTTCGTGGCTTCTCTTGGTTCGGTTGTAAGACAAGCTGAGTGGAGTCTTGGCTGCCTGTCGCATCAAGCACGGCGAGTGCGTGTGAGCACCGTGTGCACCAAGGTTGCCATGGAGGTACAACCAAAACGATTGACCTGTGTTGCGTTGTAGCCTATCACTGCGCGCATTCGATTGTGACGGCAGGGTCTCGAACCGGGATGGTTAAGGAACTTTGACAATGTGACATGCATGGTTGTCCCTGGAGCATTACAGTAGGGCTCCCTATACAGCGCCCCCCCGTGACATGGGCAAAAAAGGGGCGCTATGGGGGCGGGGGGCGCTGTTAGGGGGCGCTATATAGGGACCCCAACTGTACCGAAATGCAGCCACAGGCATCGGGTTCACCTGGGTCACAACCAAGCTCGATTTGCCATTGGGGCGGCCAGCGCATGAACGCGGGGAGGTCCTTAGCCGATTGCCGGAGAAAGGGAGGTTTCGGCAACAAGCTTGTTGCATCAGGGGCTGCACCCAACGAACACATGAAATTAAAAGATGAGGCCGCAGTGCAAGCGCAGGGCCCCTTTTGTCCGTCGTTTTGCGTGCTTTTGGGCGCGTTTTCTGCCATCACAGCTGTCCGCCAGCAGATTTCCGGTCGCCGCTGGAGCCCAGTCAGGGCGGTCACCTCTCCAACCGGCCGCGATCGACGCGACCCAAGCCAGGTCTGAGGCCCCCTCCGCGGCGCACCTCTGCCCCCACCCTCCGCGCAGCCAGCAAAAACCCACACAGGAGCGCTGTGCGCGGCGGATATCCGCCATGGGCGTACCGACAGCCTCCATTCCGGCGCGGGCGCCCCTGGCGCTGATGGCGAGCGGCCCTGCGGCTGGCGGGCGCACCGCTGGCGCCGTGATGAGGGTGGGTGGCGATCTGGCCGTCGCTTGACGAGCTTCAATTCTTTGCGGGCGGCGCGGGCGGCTGCGATGTGGCGGTGCCGTGACGGGCTTGTGTGGAAACGGGCTTCGTGGATGCGTGCATGCCAACTGGCGGAAGCCTCGTTGCAGTTTGGTTGTTGGCGGATGCAACATGTTTGAGGTGCTTGGAGAGGGGAGTGGGTTGGGATGGTTCCTTGCGGGAATGGGCTGAGGCGCCTGCGCTTGTTATGCATTGGCTTGACGCCCGACGGCGCTGGCCACGTCCGTGGCCGAAAGTCACTCGGGCTGGTGCCCATCTGCGCCTGCGTGCCGCAGCTCGCGCTTCCCGGAACTTCAAGCGCCAGGGTGCGGAGGGCCGTCTTCAGTTCGTGGCGCACCGTCCTGCAATTGCTGCGCCAACGGTTGGGCTCCGCCATGCGGCCGACTATGCCGCCGTGGTTGAACGCTATTTTCGCGTAGGCTGAATCTACTTCAAACAACGTGCGTCGCAACGCAGATACCAGTGGCCCTGGCCTCCGCGGCGCCTACTGGCAAAATGCCAAGTTCTTCAGCCCTGTTGGGGCGCCCGGCCGATTTCGGGCCATTGTGGCTCTGTTCCACCGCAGTTGTTGCGCGAGCAGATAGCGGGGAGGCAGGCTGATGGCAGTGGATTCTCCGGGAAACCCCTGGCGCTGACTTGTTCCCCTTGCCCTCTGTGCGCCGGGCGCTCCCGCAGCCGATCGGGAGGATCCGGCGGCTGGCGAGGGGGGCGGTTTCCGAGGACGTCAGTGCCAATGGGAGCGTGTCTGACTCGGAGCTGCAGAGCCTGAATTTTGATGAGCTCACAAACATTATCAGGTGGGGTGGGGAGCTCCCATGGGCTGCGGGGGCGGGGATCGTCGGCCAGCGTGGCTCGCCACAGTTGGTCACTCCCATCGTATGCAGACAGGGGTTTTTGTGCAACAAAAACAATTTCCCTGCCAAATGACTCACTTTTGGGAGGTGGCATTGGGCTCGATGCGGCGCAACTGATGGGTCACTGTGATAGTGCCCGCCTGTGTTTGGAGTTTTTGGAATAGAATTCGTCATATTTGACACGACAACCCTTCGCAGTAAAAAAATGTGGCGATGATGGTTGCATGGGACCACCAACCACAGTGCGGGCCCTTTTTACCGTCCGCTGCTGTGGGAAGGGAATTGTGTACCATGGGGTTCAGCAGTGTTGCATCTTTTCACTTCCTTCTCTTTGAAAACAGCCACCCCCATGCGATTTGGCCGTTAAGCATCTGTGCCAGTGGAAAGGCAATCTGCTCACATCACTGGGTATCAAATGCTGTGACAAGAAAAGCACTTACATGTTGCCGCCGCTGATTGGCACTGAAACATCCGAACCATTTTGTACAATGTCCCATATCACAGTTATGCACGCAGCAACTGGCCGAGGTGCTGCAGAGATTTCCATGACAAGCATATGGCTTTCCAGACAGAATTGCAACCTGAAGACTGACATGCAGCCAAAACAAATAGCATTGCAGGATTGCTGCTGCGCTCAACCCTTGTGGCCACCACCTGTGGTGCTGATGTCCCTGATGTGCAGCTCGTTCGATCAGCTGAAACTCAGCTTCAAGTGGCCTCATAGTGCCTGCAGATTGTGCGAGTGCCATGAATGTCCTAATTTTAAATTGTCGATGCGGATTTGTGTGACGATGTATAGGATGGTTAACGACTCGGATATTGTGGAGCTGGAGCTGAAGCGCAAGGGCTTCAATCTTTCAGTGAAAAAGAAGGAAGCGTTGGAGGAAGCTGCTGCACCTGGGATGCCGGTGGGTGCCTTGAACACACACCACACCAGTGTGCCACTTACAATCGCCTGCAATACCTGCTTTTGTTTTCAGACATTCATGTGGCATGCTGTGTGTGCTCAGATTTTGCGCAGACAAATGTAGCAAACGGAACCAAGGATCTTAATGCCAAGAAGGCCATTCATTTACGAAATTGATGGTGCTATATTTGCGAATAATCGAATTGTTGGAATCATTGAATTTTTGGGAGTTACTTTGCAAACTGGCTTGTGTGTAAGCAAGTCCAAATATTGCTTTATAGACTGCATGAAACCATGGAGCTCATGGCAGTTCTTATTTCTTTTGCCAGTAACCTTTTCATTGTTGATTTTCACAATCAATTTCCGACCCACGAGACCCTCTCTTGGCCGTGGCCCTGCTGGCCAGGCAAAAAGCATCTGGGCATATAAAACGTGCAAATATTTATTTGCAGTGTGCCGTGAATTCGCCAAAGCAAGTTCAGGAAAGTTGCCAGCAGTAGTTCCTAGAAGTGTTACTTTCTAAAAGTACATCATTGCATAGATCATTGTGAAGGACCATCTATTGTTGTCTTTCATTTCATTGTGTGCTGCATTTTGGTCTTGAGAGCAGCTGGCATACCTGCATTTGCAGATCTTAATCTTACTGAGACTTTTGAGCACAACAGTCATTCAATGTGGCTGAGATGGTTAAGCCTTGTGCTACTATTTTAGCTTCAATTTTCTCCGATCTGTGATTTGGCATCTAAATCTAGTGTCTTTTCTATGCCAACCAGAGTATTTTCGTGGTTGTGCACAAGATCGAGTGGGGTGAATTGCTTCCATACTGCCTACACAGTTGGTAGCCAGCGATGTGCAGGACGCGTATATGCGCTCCAGAGGTTTTGGCGGTGTCTGCTGCTCTTGTGTTTGTCGAAATGGTACTCAGCATCAGACTGAATAGGAATCAATTGCCTGGCTGATAAACTCCATACGTTGCCTCAAACCTCGATCTCCAGTGCTGCACAATCTACCTGGCAAACAGTCACCCCATGGTTCTCAAGCTTCTGCAGTATATAACAACCTGTTCTCAACCTTGATGTCCATTTTGCCCAGCCGTATGCCCCAGTCGCCTTGGCACCTCCCCCTGCGGTGGCTGCCCCTCCTCCAGTCGCTGCTCCGGCCCCTGCTCCGGCGCCCACTGCAACACCCCTGCAGCCCGCTGCCGCCCCGGCCTCCCAGGGCGGTCGGGAGGTCACCTCCCCCATGGCAGGCACCTTCTACCGTTCGCCGGCGCCTGGCGAGGCGGCCTTTGTGAAGGAGGGGGACAAGGTGAATTCTGGCCAGACCATCTGCATCGTCGAGGCCATGAAACTGATGAATGAGATCGAGGCGGACTGCGATGGGGAGGTGGTCAAGTTTTTGGTGGAGAATGGCAGTGCTGTCTCCCCTGGGACGCCCCTGCTGCTGCTGAAGTGAAGCAATCAGTGGTGGGTGGGCGGAGGCCACCCGGCTGCTTGTCTGAGACAAAGTGGGAAGGCAAGTGGGCCAGTGTGTGAAATCCAGAGAGCTGTGCCTGTTATGCTGGATGATGGGGCTGAGGGAGAGTGCTAGAGGAGAGAGAGGGAGAGGAAGCGATGGAACTGTAACGTGCAGCAGCTGTGCCTGCCAAAGTGCCCGTTTAGGGTTGGGCTGGTGGCAGTTCTGAAGCTGTTGAGCAGGCTCCCTGTGTTTTACAGGGACGTTTTCGTGCCCTTGATGCCCAGGCGCGGGCTGAGTGGCAGGGTCTGGGATTGGGGACCGTGCTATGTTGCCAGCACCTGTCTGGAATTTTGGGAGTCTTTGGGTGCAGTCTGAGTTGGTGGCGACCTCGGTGTCCCTGACGGGGTGCTGCGACGTTGCAGGCGACTGCCTACCTCTGTGAACCCAGTTAGCGAAATTCAGCACCGACTTTGACGAATTTCTTTGGTTGCTGTCCCCCGTTGCAAGTGGAGTTGCTGTCTGCCTCGCTTGCTGGCACAGGTTCACAGGCGTTTTGAACGTGACCATGCCAGACTGTTGTCTACAACTATGTGGAGCCCACAGACAGCAATGATATTACCAGTTGTGCCACTGCATCGAGAGAACTCTTGAGTCTCTTGGTGCAAACTCGGTCTGTGTTTGCCAGCGGTGGGAGAGGCTGAGTGTTGGGGGGGAATTGTGAGAGTCTGCTGTGTGCAAGAAAATGCCAATATTGAAAGGACGGGAACAACATTGCCACTGCAACGAACGAGCACCAGTTGGCCCACGCCAACTTTGTTTGTGTTTAAGTTTGTGTGCTGCTGTCAGGCTGTCCTTCCTCAATGTTACCACCGCGTGAGCCGCGTCTTGTCGAAGCTGGTGGTAATGTGCAATTTTGGTCTCCATTGCAGCTGCCACTTGTCCGAGTGCCTGACACCGAAAGCTGTCCGTGCTGCATAATAGGACGATGGATCACTGGCAATGCATTCCTTTTCTCACGCGGAGAATGCAACGAGCACCCTAGGCACAATACACCCGCCGAAATGGTACGCCCAGTACGAGTTGCTGTGAAGAATCACCACAGTGCTTTCCGTGCGGCTCAACACAATTCTTCTTCACTAGATTCCTTCACCACTGGACCCCTCTTGATTATGTCCAGCTGCCAAGCTCGCTTGCAGGTGAGCAGCTCGCTTCTCAGGAACAGCACCTCAATCCAGATGTTACCTGAAGAAGGTGCGAGTTGCTGCATCCGCGACACAACACTCGACTCCACAGCTTAGACGGAGTCCATTCGGCCTCAGCACACCAGCCACTCGCTCCGTGTGGCGATTTTCTGAGTACCCCGCCTGAACCATGTACCTTGAGGATTGATTGCGATATGCTAACTGAATTATAGGAAAGTCTATGCGTGTTAGAGTGTTCTGCAGTAATTGTGAAGGCTGTAGGTGGTGTCCTGCCCATATGACGATGAAGCAACCGTATCCCAGATGCGAGCTGCCATGCAAGAGTGTCCCATGAAGAAAAGTGTTGCCCAGCACCCTTGAACCGGAGGCCCTGAGGACGGAAGACGGATCCATGAACCTATGCTGGAGAAATGATGACGTGCCGCCTGTACAAGCTGCTGCCAAGTGCCAGGAGGACGAGCTGACCCCCGAGGAGAGCGGGCTCGACCTTGAATCCGAGGTGGGAAGGCTGGAGAGTGCGTCACACCGCGAGCTGCGCTCCGGCAAGGAGAGTCGGACCGAATACCTTGGGTAATTGACGAGTGTAGTAGAATTCTGAGCGCCAAAGGTGATCCCCGTAGCTTAGGCAGGGTAAGAATACCTTGGGTAAGGCAGCCGGTGACTTTGGCAGGGTAAGGGTACCATGGGTAAGGCAGCCGGTGACTTAGGCAGGGTAAGGGTACCATGGGTAAGGCAGCCGGTGACTTTGGCAGGGTAAGGGTACCATGGGTAAGGCAGCCGGTGACTTAAGGGTACCATGGGTAAGGCAGCCGGTGACTTAGGCAGGGTAAGGGTGGGTAAGGCAGCCGGTGACTTAGGACGGGTAAGGATACCATGGGTAAGGCAGCCACGGGTTAGGGACCCCGGGTAACGCACCCCGCGGCTTCCGGAGGGTAAGGATACCCTGGGTAACGCAGATTAGTACTTAGACCGGAGCGGCCAGTACCTTGAAGCGTGGGAAGTTTACCCTGGGTAAAAGGTACATTCGTACCTTGTACGGATTTGAGGGGACCTTTCAGGGAACCCTGGGTAACGGTGCCGCATCAGCGGCTTGGGTATTTAAAGACACACGGCTTCTCTTGTAACGAACAACTGCGAACCTTGGGCCCACCTCGCTGTTGTGTGTGTGTATCTTTCGGGGATTGTACCCCGCTGAGTGGAGAACATGCCGCGCTGACAGACGCCCATTGTGGGTGCACTTCGCCGTCGAGTTTAGCTCGGACGGGCGAGCGTCTCAATTCGTGCGTGACCGGCTCATTGCTGGAAGATTCGCCATTGGGACGCCATTTCTGCGGTGGTTCGTGGCTTGGTTTCGGAGCGCAGGGCGGTTTCCCGAGGCGGGACTCCGCTGGGTGCTGTGCGAACGGTAAGGAAAAGTGAAGGTAAGGAGCGATCAAAGGAATGGCGCGTGACGGAAGTCCAGTTTCCTCTGATGGCAGGGGGACCCCGGAATGGCGCGGGGACGATATTCCTGTTCTTGATGCTCCAGTGGCTCGCGATAGGGCCCCCTTGACGGTGATTGGAAGCGGCGATGCCGCCTTTGTGATTCATGATGAAAGGGAGGGACACCGCCCTCCCACAGCGAATGGGTCAGGGAGTTCCCTTCAATCTCCCCCACCAGGACGCCCGGGTGCTTACCGACGTCTTTTGGAAGAACGCGCGCGGGAGGAACGAGCCCGCGAGGAGCGCGCTGGGCGACCCCGCGCCCACTCGGCGGAAGGCCGAATGGCTATGCCATCCCCAGGCTTACTGGAACTCCAGGAGTCGAGGGAAAACGATGAGAATGAGGATCCCCGGTATGTAAGGCAGAGGCCCAATGGCCGCCCGGGGCATAGCAATGACAGGGAACCTCGAGGTAGGGAGATTTCCCAGGGAGCCCCCCCATCCAGGCGGCGGTCTCCACGGCGAGACCCGCCGGAGATGGTTCCTTCACCCTCGGAAACGAAAACAGGGCAGCGCTCCCGTTCCCGGAAGGGACGCCGAACTAAGGACCGGCGACATGCCAAGCATGACCGGTCACCTAGTAGCGACTCCAGCAGTGAGTCGGATAGCGACAGACGGAGGTCACATTCCCGTCGCCGAAAGAAACGGTCGCACAAGGTGTCGGACAGCCGTACCCCCCGACGGCACTCTTCGCCACGTAGGCGAGAAGGTACGAAAATATCTCCAAAACGGGACAGGGGGAGGGAGCGGACTCGTTCCCCAAGGAAACGGAGCCATAGCCCACGAAAACACGGTAATCGGCCACGAAGCCGATCTGGGAAATCGAGGCCCCGTTCCGCCAAACGACGGAATTCCCCGCAGAAGAAGCGTGGGCGGGACCAGCGACGGCGCAGAGAAGCATCCTCCTCTTCCGAGGAAAGCTCCAGCCGATCCAGGTCGCGTGATAGCTCCACAGACTCGAGAAGCAGCAGCTCGAGTGGGGAGGAATGTCGTGACTCTAGGCGGCGTAACCGTCCCCAGCAAGATTATGGCCGTGACAAAGACTATCGGGCTCCTCGGCTCAACAAATTCGATGGCCTGGCCCGCTCTGAGGCAGCCGGATGGCTCAGCCAACTCGTTCGGGCAGCTGATACCCAGCAATGGCCCCACAACACCCGCGTGAATCGCGCCGTTGCCCATCTAGTAGGGCGTGCTGGTCTTTGGGCAGAAGAGCTCCTCGCCAAATATGCAGAACCCCAGGAGGGTAAGGCGGACTCCTCCGAGCTTACCGTGACACGCCATCGGTTGACTTGGAAGAAGTTTCTGGCTAAGTTCCGAAAGAGGTTTCTGGGAAGTGCCCGCGAAATGCTGCGACAATTCCGAGATCGGAGAATGCGAAAGGACGAGCGGGTGCAGGACTACGCTGACGCGCTCTTCGCACTCCGACGCCGAATTCGGCAGAGCACTAAACACTCCGTGTCCAATGCTGAGTATATCGATGTGTATCTGGACGGGTTACCCCAGAACATCTCGGAATTCGTGGGCTCCCACATCGATGATGACGCTTCCCTATCCGATGTGGTGGAACGTAGCATCCGCCGAGAGGATTGGCTGCGTCGAGCCAAGGCTTACCAAAAACGAAGGAGCCGCGCCTATATGGCGGACGGGGACGACTCCGATGAAGGGTCGACAGAATCGTTGCAAAGGACGATTAAAAAGCTGGATCAGGCTTTGCGAAAGAACCTGAAAGCCCACCAGTCAGAGGGAACGGTGGAAAAGGCTCGCCGGAAGAAGCGGCTGTTCTGTAATAACTGCGGTAGTGCTGGCCACAATACACGGGACTGTGACGAAGATAGGTCCACCAGCGATGAGGCCGACGAGGCCCATTTGGCTATGACCGAAGAAAGAACGAAATCCGAGCGGAGATGTCGCTCGAAAAAGGCCAGTCAGAGGGCCCACTCGATCGGGAAGGACGTGTCAACTAGTAGCTCAGGAGACACCTCTGAATCGGACGACTCCCTCCCCTCGGAGCATCATTGCATGTGGGAACATAGGGATTACCGATTTGACCCCCCATCAGCTGACAAGTATGCAAGGGAGGAGGAAACGGATGGAAGTGACATATTGATGGCTAAGCGTACGGCCGCCGAGGAACCGAGCGCCACTAAGCGGCAGGCGGGAACTCGGCGAGATGATACACCGAAGGTCATTCCCCGCCGGACTTCCAGTCGCCTGGCCTCTAAGGCTCCACCCCCACTGGCTGATGGAATGCCAGGGACTAGCCGTGATCCATTGAACATGGGCCAGCCACCAGACACACCGAATGGGGACGAGCCCATACACTCAACCAGTCAAGCGACTGGCAAAGAACCCCAAGGCACTGAGACCGTTGATCTCCGAACGGAAGCCGAATCTGGTGCCCCAAGGCCCCGCCGCCGGGTTGTGGCCGTACGGAATATTAAACCCCCCAAGCACTATCCACTCAGCGCTTGGAGTCATATTAGCAACGCCACCCAGACGGTACACACCAAGGACCTAATGGCACAAGTTCCCAAGTGCTGGGAGGATGCGTACTGTGGCCTAATGCTGATAAAGCCCAAAGGCGCAAAAATTCCATAGATCCCAGAGCTGACTCCCATTGATGAGACCATAGGGGAGGGAATGGCTGAGGATAGTGACCTGGGTGACCTGAATGTTATGATGGAAGCAGAGAAAATCGATTCAAGGGAGCGAGCTTCCCTACATACGGTGACATACGCTCCGGTCCGAATCGAGGGACACAAAGTCAGAGCGATTGTGGATACAGGAGCCACCCAATGTGTCCTTGCCTGGAGGAAGGCGGAAGAGTGGGGGATTTTGTCTAATGTACTACCCCCTATATCGCGTTTTCGATTGGCGTCGGGAGAGGTGAAAACCCCTGACGGCTACATTCCGCAGCTGAGAGTACAAGTCGGGGGCCTGGCCCTTCTGGTAGGAGCCCATGTGGTCCAAACTAAGACCTATGAATTCCTCCTGGCTGTCAACTGGCTGAAGCCAGCCAAGGCGGAAGTAAGGTTCAATAACAATACGCTCACTTTCGAAAAGAAATGCGGACGGGTAGGTTCCGTCAGTATTACTTGCGACAAGGAGGCTATCAAACCAAAAGGGGAGGAGGACAAGTGTCCAAGACCAGACACCCCCGTCCCCCAGCTGGTGCCCTATGGCGGAAAGGCGGTTACACCCCCTTTTCCTCCCACAGGAACCCCAACGGAACCGTTGATGGTGGCCAAACACTGGAACTCGGCGACGCTCTTACCAATGGAAACCACACGGGAATTACCCCGGGAAAGTTACCCAGTCACTTCAACTGACGGGTCACAGGGGCGAGTTACCCTGGGTGCTTTACCCAGGGTAAGACGGGCGCCCGTACTACCTTTCCCAGGCCCCTATGACCGAGGGGACACCTCGTCGCCCGAATCTTGGGTTAGTAGTGAGTGCGAGTCCGATCAAGTCATCCTCCTTGAGGACCCCACCCTTCCCGACGGGGACGTCCCCACCACCTGCGAGGTATTTATAGACTCCGACGGAGAGGAAGTGGAGCTGGTAACCTTGCACGCCTCTGGACTTTACTGCCTAGCCGATATGGCCGAGCCGAATGCTCCCAAGGTGGCATGCTCACGGGTGCGCATGGACCCCGCGCGTATCTGGGACCGTTCCGCCCAATACGCTACATGGCACGACCTCCCGCCAGGAGCTGAACTGGCCGAGGACACCCAGAAGATGCTGTTGGAATTGCGAAAGCAGCGGTGGCAGATTTATACGACCATTGCCCGAGAATACGGGTATGTGTTCTCGGGTCGCATCCCTGAACGAGTTGGGGAGGACAAGCCCTTTACGGACCCGATGGCTTTGCGCGGACTTTTCTGGACGGACCAACGCCCCGGGCCAGGACGTGTGTTTGTAGGGGAAGGAAGCGGAGTGGCCCAGATACCGGGGTGCTGGAATCCGGGTGTCCGATGGGTACCTGCCGACCGCATACAAGATTGGTTGACCCTAGCCATGGGGCTCCGCAAGGAATACAACTACCTTCGGAGCATACGCGAGGATGAGATGGCGCTGGGACTCCCGAAAAGGGTGGCGCTACAGCTGGACTTGGAGCAGGAGTGCGACTTGGCGCTGGTTCCGGATCCCTCACGACCGGAAGAGGTATGGCGCGACGCCAATGCAGTCCTCAAGGAATTCACTGGGGACGGGCCCGCTTCGTTGGGGCGTACGCTAGAATGCCTATACCGCAATTCCGAATGCCTTAAGTCCACACTCTGTCAGGTTGCTTGGCTGGTGGCTGTTACCTCGGAGTCGAGCTCCCGAGCTCGCCCTGAGACAGTGGCGCGCCCTTCTTGCGGAACTGTCTTACCCAGGGTAACCAGAAATGAGTACGGAGCAAAAAGAGTGGGGAACCAGGAGCGGATGAGCGAATGGTCACAGTGTACCGCCCAGATGAAGGGGTTCCGTACGTTGGCATTGACACCGTGGCTCCCCACAGGCGCCCGGATGATATATCACATCCGCCCGCCAGACCGCGCGGTAAAGCATGGGGCAATAGGGAAAGTAACGGTGCCTGCCCCAAGCAGACCGACTGTGGCCGCCTCTCTAACCCAAACAGATCGTGGTAACATTCGGGGTAACCTTCAAGCTATCCCCTTTGTGGGTTCCAAGAAGGTCCTGAAGAAGGTGCTGGATCCTAAAGTAGTGGCAGCACAGGTTACTAAGCCAGTGGCACCAGGACGGCCCTGGGAAGTTCCCCTAAGGCCAATTTCCCGTATTCCCCATAAAAACGGGATCACCGGTTTGGCCGAATTACCTCAACTGAGAAGTACAAATCGGAGTGGTCAGCCTAAGGTCACTGATCCGGACGGTTGTACGAACCAGTGCCGCAGGAATCCCCGTGCCAGGAAGAGGTACTCTGGGCCCTTCTATGAGTACGGGCCCCTGCCTATTGGCCATGCCCAGCACCAGAACTATGACCCCTTGGCGGTAGGGGGACCAGAGGATCCTAAGGCCACTCCCACTCTGGAGCGTTCCTTCGTACGGACCTGCATGAACCACGATGACCCCTTCTACGGGAAGGCGGACACCTGGACACAGTGCCCAGATTGCCGCTACCTACTACCTGATGGGAGCGAGAGGCACGGCAAGGAATGTGTAAGTAGACAATCCCGATGCCCTGGTCTGACGCATGCGACACCCCATCCTGGGATTATCCACCGGGAATGGGAGAACGAATATAGTGGGGCGCCTGAACTGTGCCTAATGGTAGACGACGAACCGGGGGAGGCCTGCTTTATGGCAAATGGCCGAGAAAATCGAAATGGGCGAGAGGGACGCCAGGGGCCCATTGCCCGAGAAAACCCACTTACTGTGCGGCGGGTCAGAGACACCGTACCCCGGTTTCAATTTCGATACGAGGGCACCGGGAATCCAATATACGCCGCTGTGGCTGGGGAAATACCCCCAGGACAATCTGCCACCATCCCCACGGGATATCAGTTCTTCCCGCCAAAGGGGACTATCATACGGGTGCATGGCCATCCTGACATGATCATTGAACGGAGGGTTGTACTTGAACCCCTCACTTTTGATCTGCTATACAAAACGGAACTGTCCGTCGTTTTGCACAACCATGGATCAGCCCAGTTTGTGTTTACGGCAGGCACCCTTTTGGGTGTGATTACTATGGAGCGGCCCCTGCGCCCCTGGGTGGAAGCGGTGGATGCGCTGCCCACGTCTACGACGAAAGAAGCTGCTACCCCAACCGCCGAAACCGTGCAGAGTACTTTACAGGCCCTGGCTGACACGGTGGCGGACCTTAGTGAAATAGTGCGGGCTAAGCAGCAGGGAGATAGGGAACATTTTTGAATGGGACCCAGTCGGATTCTGGCGCCACTGAGGTCCCTGGGGAAAGCCGGAGGAATGACGCCAAGTCTTTCTATGGATGGGAAAGCAAGCCGCCCTGGGAAGGCGGGCCGAATGGGCAGTACAATGCCCCTTTTTCTAATTTTCCTAGATGTCGGGAAATGGAGTCAACTGATCCGTGTAATTCACAATCTTTTCGAAGAATTGTGTGGTCTCATCGGGAGCATCAGTTTCGGGAAATGTACCGAGAGCAAGTATATACCGCAGACTTTGAGGAACCTCCCTATGAGGAAGAGTTCCCGATTTCCCCAATAGAGGTTGAAAAGGGGGATGATATTCCGTCTACTTCGGAACCACTGAAGGGGCTTACTACAGTAGAAAAGCTCCAAATAGTTTTGGAGCTGCAGAAGCAAATACAAGGGAAGTATCCTGGAAACGTACACAATGACTGGGCTGCTATAATGGCCGGTCTCCAGGATGGAAACGAAGTCCTGGCTGCCTCCCATTGGGTATGGCAGCCCGGTAACTACCTGGCGGACCAAGTGCTGATGGCCAAGGCTGTGCAATACGAATCTAAGCCTGAGCCGCCCAAGTTACCCCTTCAGGCTCGAATGAGCACACTGAAAATAGGGGATACCTTATCCATAACCCAAAAGGCCTCGCTGCGAGACTTGCTCCTTACCAAGGACCACGCCTTTGCGTGGAACCTACAGGAGCTGGGTACCACTCGGGTGGGAATGGATTGCATCCCTACGGGAGATGCTCGGCCAATCAAGCAACGGCCATATCGTTTCTCACCACCAGAAAATGAGGTTATCCGGCAGGAAATTAGTAAGATGCTAGCTGCGAAAATTATACGGAAGTCGAAATCTGCCTGGGCATCTCCTGTAGTAGTGGTACCGAAGCCAGACGGAACGCCACGATTTTGTATAGACTATAGACGGCTTAATGCCGTCACCAAGAAGGATGTATATCCTTTACCTAGGATAGATGAAGCCCTGGACACACTGGGAGGAGCCCTGTTCTTTTCAGCCTTGGATTTGAAGGCGGGATACTGGCAGATCCCATTGACAGATCAGGACGCCGAAAAAACGGCATTCATTACGAAATTTGGGCTGTATGAATTCACCCGACTTCCGTTTGGGCTGTGCGGTGCCCCAGCCCTTTTCCAGCGCCTAATGGACGAAACGCTTGGGGATCTGCTTTGGAAAACCGTTATGGTGTATTTAGATGATATAATCATCTTCACCACTACTTTCGAAGAGCACCTAACGGTCCTAGCTGAGGTCATTGACCTGCTCTTCACGGCCGGGTTGAGGGTATCCCCGACTAAGTCCGATTTTTGTTTCACAGAACTACTCTACTTGGGCCACATAGTTAGTGGCAGAACTGTGAAACCCAACCCAAAAAAGGTGGCCGCCGTGGCAGCGGTACCCACCCCTGAAGGCGTCAGAGATATCCGAGCTTTCTTGGGATTGGCCTCCTATTATAGGAGGTTCATTAAGGGCTTTGCTCGCACAGCTACCCCTCTGACTCAGCTGCTAAAGAAATCGGCCCAATGGGCCTGGACAGACGAGTGCGACCGAGCCTTCCGAGCCCTCAAGGCAGCCCTAACATGCTCGCCTGTCGTACGAGCTCCTGACTTCACTCGCACGTTCTATGTCCAGACGGACTGGTCCAAGGAAGCCATTGGAGCTATCCTCGGACAAAAATATGAGGACGGAGAAGCTGTGGTGGCGTATGCCAGTCGACGCAACAGTCCCAGTGAACGGAACTACGCCCCCGTCACCGGAGAATGTCTAGCCGCTCGTTGGGGCATTGAATACTTCCGACCGTATCTGTACGGCAGGAAGTTTGTACTACAGACTGACCAAAGAGCCCTCGTTTGGCTCATGACAACCACTGGACTCACAGGCCATCTTTTACGATGGTCTCTAAGGCTGCAGGCCTTCGATTTTTCCATCGAGTATCGGCCAGGCCGACAAAGCGCCAATGTAGACGCTTTGTCCCGCCTCCCCTCAACCAGCCCTGTCCCGACCGAAGGGGTCAGGGAAGATGATCCCTAGCTCCCAAGGAGAAGCCGGCCGGGATTCAAAGCCCGGACCGGGGGATTCCCTGCCATTACTAAGCAGGGAACTCGAAGGGGAGGGGACTGATGACGACTTTAATGACGAGCTTTCTGAACATGACTGGTCTGCCCATGACTTCAAGGAAATAGGAGAAGATACCGATATAACTGTTATACGTCCAGCCAATAGAGGGTGGAGCACAGCTCTTAGAGCTGCCACAACGTCTGGCAAATGTACAAACTTAGTAAGAATTGGAGATTCCGTTACAACCCGTCGGGAAGTGTGGACCGACGTGGTCAGGGACAGTGAAGCGGTCACTCGAGAGCCAGATACGGATAATGCCGTTCTGAATCCTTGGTTGGTGACCGGACCTCGTTTACATGAAAGTCCCGTAGACCCTAAAGGTGCCGGAAACCCTGTCACACTAGGGGAAAACTCAGAACGGTCGGATACCCTTCAAACAGGGGTCACCGAGCCAGCTTCCCCTTTGGATTCGGAAGGAGAGAAACAATCTCAAGAAGTTGAGTCAATAGAAGCTCAGATGGTCAAGTCCAGCACACCCTTGCTAGGACAGGAAATAATAATTTCCACAGAAGAAGAAGAGTTTCTGTCGCCTGAAAGCAAGCGTGTCTCTCCCGAAGAAAGTACTGAGCCCTGGGAAGATGCACCTCTATTAAATTACTTGCAGCAGGGAAACTACCCCGAAGAAGCTACGGCAGAGGACCGGAAGCGGCTGAGACGACGAGCCCAGCGCTATACTTGGGAGGAGCCAGCTCTAAAAGTGCGACACCGAGGCCACATGTACAAGCTACCTCGGCCAGTGGAGCGACCCGCCATCGTGGAAGGATGCCATCAACAGACTGCCCATGCCGGCATTGCCAAGACCCAACAAGCCATCTTAACAGCTAAGTATTTTTGGCCTTACATGGAAACTGACGTAAAACGACACATACGGTCTTGTGAGGCTTGTCAAAAAGTAAGACCCTCGTTTTTCTTGGCTCCGCGGTTAGTACAGACGCCGCCACCCCGGGCCTTTGGGCGTTGGGGAATTGATCTTATTTGTTCATTTCAGCAGCATCCATGGGCGCGATACTGTATAGTCGCCATAGATTACTTTACCAAGTGGGTAGAAGTAGGAGCACTGGCCGTCCGTAACTCAGCTGTAGTAGCTGCATGGATAGAGGACAATATCTTATGTCGGTTTCCGTATCCTGATGAAATAGTAACGGACCAGGGAACCGAATTCGGCGGCCACACACACCAAATGCTTATGGCTTATTCCGTGCGTCATCGTAAAGCCCAAAAGCGCCACCCTCAAACTAACGGGTTAGTGGAACGCTGTAATCAGACTATAGAAGAAAAAGTAAAGGTGGCACTCCAAGAGAACCCCCAATGTACGTGGGACCAAGTCCTTCAGCGAGTAGCCCGAGGCTTGCGCGTCTCAAACCAGAGCAGTACCCAGCTCACTCCGTATGAGCTGGCTTTCGGCCGCTCCCCGAGTCTTACTAAAGACCAGGATATGGACCAAAGGGATACTGATCCAGAGGATCGACTGTTGATCCCTCGAGAGCGGTTGGAAAAATGGGAGGCTGCAGCCCGACAGAACATTATTCAGGCCCAAATTAGGCAACAGCGGGCCCACGCTAGAAAGGGCGGCCGTCGGACGGCTAGCATTGGGGATATGGTGCTGGTTAAGAAAAGGCCCAGGGACAGACACGACACCAGTGTGGACGGGCCTTATAAAGTGGTGAAAATAGACGAGCTCAATTCCAAGCTCAAGGTAATAGGGTGTCCTCGAGGAGAATGGATACCGTTAGATGACGCCGCACCTTACAAACACAAATAAGGTGTCGAATTAAACTAGTATGATGCCCCTTTCGTATTAGCATCAACTAGAAGGCGCCCACGATAAAACCATTAAAATTCCGCTATAGTTAAGTCTACGTAGTTGCTCATCTGGCCGGGTGGGCTTGAGGGCGGTTTTATGGCCTCCATGGGAATCGGTCTCTGGACCGCTGACAAAACAGACCTAATGGGACAAACCCGTCTGGATAGGGACTGGCGGGCGCCTTACCCCGCTGAATTACCCAGGGTAACACACCCCAGAATTGACTAGTACTTTAACCGGTCATATCGGAACAGCTGTCACACCCGGGGAAACTGTGGACACCGTACCACAATTACCAAGGGTATCGAGCCCAGTCGACCACCAGTACTTGAAAGGAAAAGCGGCTGTATCCCAAAGACCATGAGTATTTTGCCACGCTGAATTACCCAGGGTAACGCGCCAGGGGACTGACCCTCAGATCTGGCCGGGTTCACCCCTCCTATAAACTTGCACGTACGGAACTGGGCACACCGACCGGCCCTTCGTTACCGTCCCTGGGGCAAAGACCCCCGCGGCAGACTGCCGATCGCCAGAGGCTTTTGGAAAGCGGGACGGCTGCACGGACTCTTCTATAGGAACCCAACCAGGCCGACCCTGGAGAACGGAGCAATCGCCACAGGGGATGATTCCCCGACCGTCCGTACCGCTCTACGCCCACGAAGAGGAGGGGACGCCTGTGACCGAATGGATAACACGGACTCGAGTGGAGAACGGGGAGTGCCTGACCATCGGGCAGCAAGTCCTATACGCCGAAGTGCAGACGACGCAAGGGATACGGAGGTATGTGCTCAGTCGCGGCCCCGAAATGCGTTTGCCTCTGCCGAGTTCATTCCCGACCGCCCAGCCGGAGGCTCCTCTGACGGGGGACATAAGCGCAAGCGGCAATCAGCCGATGGCGAAGGCACCAGTGCCGCCGATAGCCCCCGTAATGCTCCCACCTCCGGCGGAGCTTCCACCGCGACCGACGTGCGCGCCATGGAGCCCGTGGCCACTGAACTTGGCATCAATGTTCCCGGGACGGGAGGGTCCGGCGATAACGGGAACGCCCCCATACGCGACTGTACGGCCCAGCGACAGCTTCGGGAATCCGAGTTTCCCTTGGGGATGGATGGCCCCCAGGCCCCAATGGCAGTCCGTGTTTCCGGCCCCGCAGATGCCGCCTCGACCCGCCACGACCCTTCCTGGAACGGGAGCGCCTCGCGACTTGGCCATGGCGAAAGGAAACGCGGCCGACCCCGTTACGCGCGTGGGCGACGAGCTTATAGGAACCAGCGGGGAGGCTTCGCAGGCCGAACGCGCCTGCAGCTCCACCACCCAAGGGCGATCCCCTGTCCCACTCGTAACCGCGCGACCGCCCGCGTGGGACGCCAGTACGTGCACGTCGCTGAGCGAGGTGGGCCTTTCCTTGGGGACCCAGAGCGCGCCCTTGACGGGCTTCGGGTTAGTCAACACGAGCGAGCGCCCCTCAGAACCGATTCCGTCGGGCCTGGCACTGACTCCTCACTCTACGGATTCGGAAAAAGTGTACCCTTGGGCGTCAGCGTGCCCGCAGCCACCCTCCATTGTCAGCCAGCCATGGCCGCAGGCCCCACCCATCAGTTGTGGCCTAAGGGAATGTCTGCCCGAGAGGCAGCCATCGATTACCAGTTTGTCGAACCCAAGGGAGAATCCCTCCGGGTCCTTAGTAACCCCACCGGAAATAACCACCACCGGGTGGCAGCTTCCCGAGCCCCGACTATTGTCCCCATTGAACGACCCAGCCTGGGGGGGACTTGGGGAGGGGAGCAATGCACCCGTAGGTGCCGGGAATGTGGGGAAATTTGCATTGTCCCCAAGTTGTTATCCGGGGACCAAGGGGAGGTCATGTGCCTCCCCTGCTATACTAAACACGGAGGAGATGGTTCCTAGGACCGAACTCCCTCCCCTAGTCACACCGGCTGACAGTCTACCCTTGGCCAGCCAGGTAGACACTGAATTGTTGGGAGCTCTGCCACCCGGTAACCTGGAAATTAGCCAGGCTGAAACCGGAGAGGTAATCCAGCCATGTCCGGAAAATGTAACTTCTCCCCTGGAAAAATTACCCCAATGTATGGGGTCTCAATCTCCTCACAGCCCGTCTTACTCCCCGGTTACTGAAATTGGACACGAAGAGAGAGATGTTACTCTCCCGGAGGATGGTGCTGGGGAAAGTACACCGCCCATTGAGCCGACCCGAAACCGGTCAGACCCTGTCACCTCACGGGAAGACAGACCAGAAACGGGTGGGAATTCAGGGGAATCAATGCTCCCATTAGTAACCAGCCCAATAGGGTCAATAGAACCTACCCTAGAGGAGCTGGTCAGACAAACCCAGGACGCTCAAGCGCCTCTGTTGGCGCCCTCACGGGTTGACGAAGATTGGGCAACCCGCTCACGCAATACCCTAAGGTTTGCCGTCAGTTGGATTAAACTGGCCAAGCTGGCGGAAACCGGATACATTAAGGAAGGCCAGCCTATGTCAGGAGAATTCGTGGCCGGATTACTCGGCCACTTAAATGTGTGCGCAGCCACCGCCCCACGGCTGGGGTCGTTTCGGTGGCCATTCAGTACACCCCGGGCAGCCGTAGCCCGAAGCCAATTGTCCACGGCTCATAAGGTCAGCCGGGAGCTTAAGGCACAGCAAGGGTATGACCAGGCCCAAGCTTGCCATTGCGTCATATGCAATAGAAGGACGCCCATCACAGCCACACAGGATGAAGGGACCTCGGGGATGGATCAGAACCGGAAAGATGACCGGTGTCTGTCCCTAGGTTGTTCCTATCACACCGTCTGCTTCCGGACGGAAAGACAAGCAGTTTCCCTGTGCTATTACAAATATCAGTACATAGCCTACTTGGCAGACCGAGGCATAGAGCCCCCTCTCACACACGTTTTCCCTCGTCAGGAAATACTGCTGGGATTACCACCCGGGGCTGCCCAGCTTCTCATGGACTTCGAACCATGCTGGGAATCCGAACATGCCGGACCCCACCACTGCCCCAAATGCGCTCATGACACATACCTTGACGCCTTACTAATTGAAGGCAAACGGGTACAAGCGCGTTTTCGGGAAAAGGTGCAGAATACCGTATTTCTGAACTGGGTGAAAGAGTACCTTGGTTACCAAGAAGAAGACAAACTCAGTAGTGCAGCACTACTTGCCCAACTAAATGAAGGGCGTACCCCAGATGACGAGATCTGGGATGACTATTATGTTCTGACAGCTGGGCTGGAGGGATTAACCCCTCCACGGGAGCCTCATGATTCCTCCCGGTCAAAAACGCCCTCCTCAGGACACTCGCAGCCTTCCCGCACTCCTTCGCAGGTGATGACGTCACCCAGCGAGCTGACACCCTCCCCAACGTCTTGACGAACGATTGGGAGGCGTCAAGGTCTGGCCCCGACCCTTCTGCCCATGACGTCACCCAGCCCGCCACCCGAGCGGACGGCGGGAACTGGAATCCCAGCTGCAAGACACCCGCGGTCAAGACGAAGGTCCCCGGAAGGACGGGTGTCTCCCCGGCAGAGACGTAAGCACCTCCGAGAGACCCCCGAAAGAACAACATCATCCGTCATCGATTTGCGAACGGAGTCCGAGCCGTCAGGCCGAGGCCAGGAGACAACCGAAGGGATATCAAGATCAGCCATCCCTGACCTGCCGAGCAGCGCTGACTACGCGCTGGACGAACCTGGATGGCATACCAACAGTAGCCCGGACTATTCGCCCACCGATGACGACACCATCCCCGCACCCAACGAGTAATCAATTTCTGACTGGAAATACAAGGATGGTGTGACTGGAGCTGGAAATACAAGGATGGTGTGACTGGAGCTGGAAATACAAGGATGATGTGACTGGAGCTGGAAATACAAGGATCGTGTGACTGGAGCTGGAATTTCGAGGATAACGTGACTGGAACTGGAACCACAAGTTAATGTAGCTGGAACTGACACTGCAAGCACCCCATGGTAAGTACCAGAGCTGCGAAGTGTGGCATGACCGGAACCAAGGAATACCCCGGCCCATCATCCCACTCTGATGTCCCATGACTACGCCTTTCTGGGGAGTCAGTAGTAAGGGTGGATTCACTGGGCAAACTAAGGGAACGGAGATTGGTAAAAAGCATTTTCTATTAATTCTGGCGATTCAGGCTAATAAGGCGACGAACGGGAACGATCTTTCCCAGGTGATTAGTAGGCATTTTTAATCACCACTCAGTCAGTATGTGATATCTGGTAAAAAGAAAGAAACGTGGGTAAAAGAAAAACATGAGTGAGGGAGACCAGTAGACGGCCCCTCCGAAAACGCGGCTCACGCAGGGGCCCCACCTGCCAAGGCAGACGGGACCCGCTGGGCAGTCTGACTAACAGAAAAATGACGACTGGGCGGGACCTGATACGGCAGCCCTTGTAACAATACGAGACAGTAGATGGGACCCAATTTGGGCAATCTACTGATGAAAAGAAAACGGGGTGGAAAACGAGACGGAAGGGCAGGGTTGTAGCTGCCACTAAGGGACCAGTACAATCTTGCTGGTCTGACTGGGGAGTATCATAAACCCCAGTTTGAACCCGGTGCTCTGAAATGGGTTCAATGAGTCGCTGTTCTGATGCGACTACTGCATTCATCTTCATCTTACATGTCACCTGTTTGGGGTGACCATATATCGATCTGATTGTCCCTCGGTTGAGGTGGCGATCTACATCATCTGTATTGTGCAGTCTTGTACGTGTCTTAGGACGGGATAAAAACACACCAAGCAGGCGTGATCCCTTTTGGACAGCCTGTTGTTAAAAAGAAAAATGGATTAGAACGCTGGGACTAGGACACTCGACTGACGGATTTGGAAGCAGGGTGGGTAGTCCTGTCTGATGCAGAATAGGCCGTCTTGTCATGTCAAATGCTTCATCATGTGTCTTTGTCTGTAAACACGGTCATATGTCTGTCTGACTGGAAGCGGATCAACACCCCAAGTCTCAGGGGATCGAAAAAGTGTGAAATTTTTTTTGGTGACTCACGCGAGGGCGCGTGAGGGTTCGTTGGGGCGCGACGCCACAGCTGTGGCGATTTTCTGAGTACCCCGCCTGAACCATGTACCTTGAGGATTGATTGCGATATGATAACTGAATTATAGGAAAGTCTGTGCGTATTGGAATGTGTTGTAGTTGGTTGTGAAGGCTGTAGGTTGTGCCCTGCCCGTACGACGATGAAGCAACCGTGCCAATGATGCGTGCTGCCCTGTGAGGAAAACCCATGAAGGATACTGCTGCCGAACATCCTTGAACCGGAAGGCTGGATGACAAACGACGACCCTGTGAGCCTATGCTGGAGAGGTGATGACGTGCCGCCTTGTACAATCGCTGTGGAGTGTCAGGAGGACGAGCTGACCCAATGAAGAGCGGGCCCAACTTTGGATCTGACGGAGGGAAGGCTGGAGAGTGAGTCACACTGCGAGCTGCGCCTCAGCAAGGAGAATCGGGCCGAATGCCTTGGGTAATTGACGGGTATGGTAGAGTTCTGGGCGGCAAAGGCGATCCCCGTGACTTAGGCCGGGTAAGGATACCCTGAGTAACGCAGTCGGCGGCTTACCAAGGGTAAGGCACCATGGGTAACGCAGTCGGCGGCTTACCAAGGGTAAGGCGCCATGAGTAACGCAGTCGGCGGCTTACCAAGGGTAAGACACCCTGGGTAATGCAGTCGGCGGCTTACCAAGGGTAAGGCAGCCGGTGGATTGGGAAGGGTAAGGATACCCTGGGTAACGCAGGCTAGTACTTAGACGGGAGTGGCCAGTATGTTGAGACGTGGGAGGCGCACCCTGGGTAAAAGGTACATTCGTACCTTGTATGAAATTGAAGGGACCTTTCAGAGAACCCTGGTAACGGTGCCGCGCCGCGGCTTGGGTATTTAAAGACACACGGCTTCACTTGTAACGAACAACTGCGAACCTTGGGCCCACCTCGCTGTTGTGTGTGAGTGACCTTCGGGGATTGTACCCCGCTGAGTGGAGAACATGCCGCGCTGACAGACGCCCATTGTGGGTGCACTTCGCCGTCGAGTTTAGCTCGGACGGGCGAGCGTCTCAATTCGTGCGTGACCGGCTCATTGCTGGAAGATTCGCCATTGGGACGCCATTTCTGCGGTGGTTCGAGGCTCGACGCCACACTCCACCCCACCCCGAATTGAATAGCTACTACGCTGCCGCAAACGGCTCTTTCGTTGCTGCGGGCGCGGACTGGCTGCAGGCGCGCACATTGGCGCCCGCGCTCAATCCCCAACGCCAAAATCAATTCCAACCAATCACCGACGTCACACACACTCCATCGCTATGAATCACTCGGGGTGACCTGAGGCCGCTCGGCTCCTCCCACACCCCAACCGCGCTGGCGGCCCATAAACTGCGGGCCACCAAATTCGAGGCGCAAGCGCGCATGCCGAGGCGCCAAGAACGGCACGGGACGGTGGTCAGGACTCCACGCACACGCCGCCCTGGCAGAGCGCTGCCCCCGCGGACCGGAATCCCGCCCGGGATCCCACACGCCGCCGCGCGGGTTTTCGCTCGATCTCGAAAATCCGCTTCCGCTTCCGCGTCCGCTTGCCGCTCTGGCTCCCCTCCACCTCCGCCCTGCGGCACAGAAGCGACGGAGGCGTTACCGACGGCTTGGGCGGGTGGCGGCACACCGGGAAGATGCACACAACCGGTCACGAGCCCGCATATGCGATGGCCCGTTGGAGGGGCGCGGGCGCTGCGCGTGAAATATATCCCACACGACCAGCACCCCCGCCACGCACAGTCGATGGCGAATGCCGTCGCTGGGGAAACCGCCTGCGGCGCAGAAAGGGCGCCGGCGGGCCAACTGCCGCCCCTCTGACCGGTCGCGATTGACCCCCGCGCCCGCCGGCCTGACGCCCCGCACCTGATCGCGTCAGCGACTTCCGCGTAGGGCTCGAATCTCGCCAGGTCCGCGGGCGACCCGTCCGACGTCTCGGCCATCGCCCGCAAGTCCTCCAGCATCTTCAGCACGTCGCCCTGCGCGCGGCAGCGCGGGGGGGTTCCGTCACAAGCCAAACACAAAGGCAAAAGCATCCGCCCTGCCACAGCCCCTTCGGGCCAGCCGTCCCCGCAACAACCAGAGAGACAATTCGCGTTGCCGTGCCCGGCAGCCTCTTCCCACAAGCAGAGGGGGTGGCAGGGCGTGCGGCGTTACCTGGATGGCTTCCTTGGAGGCCTCCAGCCGGAAGAGGTCTGCGAAGTCCGGCCGCCGTTTGGACATCGCCCTGGTCGACATTGTTGTCTCCAACGTCCCCCCAAGGTGGTCGGCGGCTGTGGCGGCGCTCGGGTAAGGCACCCCCGGGTGGCACGGGCTCAACGAATCGGTCTTCGCCGCGTAGAGGCGCGCAGGCCTGCCGCTATTGCAACTACGGCGAACAAGGGTCCTGTGGCACTGGTCCGGATTTCTGATGCGGATGCTCCCACTGGCGTGCCCTTTATAGATGACGGTTGGAAACGCGAGAGAAGGTGGTTGGGGGTTTGGGACGGAGGTGCGAGACGAGGATGGCTTGTGTTACGGACGGTATCATCATGATTGTGAGGGCGAGGGAGTGGTTAATATACAATATGTGATATATGGTGTTTTTATGGTAGCAAGTAAATGTGGTGTCTATGGTGTTATGGTGAATGCACATGGAGACAATGGAGACAAGAGATGAACATTTTACGGTGACTGTTATTTAGCTGGTACAATTATCATGTAATGCATCCGGTTGCGGCCTCGCTTCTCGTGCCTAGGAGCAATCGTGTGTGAGCGCGCAGGAACCCTCGGTTACACTGTGATGGTTTCGGAGCCGGGGACTGACCGTGGAGGTCCAAGTGTCCCATGGAAATGCGGGAAGCGTCACCATCCTGCTTGTCAACCTCCGAGCGCCGCCATTGTTTTGGCGGTGCTCAGAGTGGTGGTGCTGTAGGAGGCCATGGTGGACTTGAGGTGTAAGATGGAGGCCATAGTGTTGAATAGATGTGGCTCGGTTTAGGCGGCTGTGGTTAGGTGGCGGAATGGGGAGTGGAGGTTGAGGGGATCGGCACCCCAATGACCCGGACATCCGATGGCATGGATGCCGGGCCATGCATCGAACCCGACTACCCTTGGGATGGGAGCCACGAATTTTCTGTTCCTGGGGGCAGTGGCTCGCCGAGTGGCGCAGCGGGGGAGGCAGCAAACTGTGCGCCGTAGGGAACGGCGGGGAGTCAATCGGAGGCACCGGATGGCACATGTTGAGCATGTTGCGCACACTAGCCTGATGTGGGGGACGCCCTACTACTGGCCGCTTGGTGTGGGGGACGCCCTGCCCAAGATATGGTAACGGTACCCCAATTAGTTTGTACGATAATATATAATACGGGAGTAGGTTGGGGTGGTCCTGCCTAAGTCCCCGTAAGGACCTAAGTGCCCAGAGAGGCAGGTCCGTGGCTCAAAGAGGGCAAGAGTCCCACACCAACAATCCTCACATATCAGAGCGGCAGGTCAGAGTCTGACCGTCAGATGGGTGCACCCGAGCGGATTGTAATTGGCGGGTAGTTGGCGGGTACGGAGCCCATTGGGGCTCCATGGCGAGACCTTTGTTCAGCCGACGGATGGAAAACGGGTGCAGAGATGGGCGTTGGGTCAGCGAGGCATCGGGAATGGGCGGGGCCGGAGTGGTGCAGCATGGCGGCATTGCCCAGTTCGCCAACAAGACCAGGCTCTTCCCCGGCATTCTGCCTGCTTGGCCCATCACTAGAGCCCGCCATTCTGCCGGCATCCGCCAATGCCTCACACACCAACCATGCTTGAGTCACCGGGCTTATCTGCCCTGCCCCCACTTCCGTTCAGTGCGCCAACAATAGTTGGAGGATGGCATCCAACTTGTCCTCCAAAACCGCTATTCTTCACTCTATTTTGTGGAGCCCCATGCTTGCCGGTTGGGCATGACCGAGCGTGCTATCCAAAGCCTCAACCAAGTTGGTTGAACCAACGTGAACGCCTCATGCTCCCCGGCGCGATCAGCCCTGTGACGTAGCTACTTAGGGGTTAGGCAGTTATTGACATTTGCTGGAGTGGAAAATAGAAATCTTCAAAAATGTACTTTTTAAGGGTGTTATTTAGAGCTTCTTGGTTCCAACGCGCCTTTAAATGCCTGATTCCGTTAAGAAACGACAAAGTTATGGCCTCATGAAGTCATAGTACTTAGGGCCAGGGGGTCGGGTGTTAGATGCTTAGAATTAGAGGACAATGGGTCGATTGTAAGTGAACGGTGGATAGTGACAATGTGCTTGGACGTGCACTTGTGTTGTCTTATCTTGATGTGACAGCGATGGACCCACGATCGGGCATCGCGCATGCAAATTTGTGCGCGCGCATGTAGTGAATTTGATACGAAAAGGTTCTTGGTATGGGGCTCCTGCCCTCTTTGAGCCACGGACCCACCTCGCCAGGCACCTAGGTCCTTACGGGGACCTAGGCGGGACCACCCCTCCTACTCCCGTATCCTAATACTTAGAACGGTTATGGTGGGTTGAGGCTTAGGCATCTTGGGCAGGGCGTCCCCCACACCAAGGGCCATTAGTAAGGCATCCCCTACATCAGGCCGCTGCGCGTAACATTCGTCCCCCTCAGGGAGAGGGGCGTCCTCATCCCATTAAGTGAATAGGGGAGTAGAAACATAATTGTATACACCGCAACTGGCTGTGCGATTTGCCACATGCCTAGTGCGCGTGGTTGCAATGCAACTATGATGAAGAGAAAGAGTGGTTATTACATGACCTGTCGGCCTCCCTACAACCCTCATTAAAACTCTTCCTTCAGCCCACAGGCTGGAATGTTCAGTCCCTGGCCTTTCGGCCTATGTCCAACTGTTGAAAAATCAAATCATGCAGGTCATTCTGCTCGGCCCCGGCCTCCACCGGCCATCCAACCCCGGCCTCCCCGAGGGTGCTGTTGCTGTCGCCGTGTCCTCGGACGCACACAAGTTGGGGCTCTCGGGGGGTTAACAAGAGGGCCATCATGATCCACCCTCTCCCCACTCAAAATTGCAAGGGATATAGCATTCATATGTCCAAACAACGTGTGAGAGCTGGGTCCGGTATAACCGGTGTGCTTCTGAGCACATTTTAGTAGGACCTGTCACATGCACATTTGCATTTGAGTTCATTTCATCATGTACTTTTTGTACTGCTGTCAGTTTACACATGCACAATAGGAGTTCTTCCATTCTCAAATGTTTGAACCAGTTCTTGTGTATTGGCAACTGCTTTTGCTAATTCCTAGCTGTTATGTTCATGACCATAACCCAGCCATTTGACAAGGTACTCTACTGAGTCCTGTCGTCGGCCACGCTTTTTAATCCTCTTATCCAGGATGCGTTCAACTTCATATTCCAGTTCTCCTTCGATTTCGATAGGAACTGGTGGTGGCTGCACTCTGCCACTTGCCTTATAAGGTTTAATCTTTGATACATGAAATACTGGATGTATCTTATGCATGCTTTCCGGTAGTTCCAGTCGATATGCGACAGAACCTATCCGGTCGAGGATGGTGAAGGGCCCAATCCACCTCGGTAATAATTTCCAAGTTCCAGGGTGTTTGAGGGTGATATATTGTGTCGAAAGGAGGATGTCATCTCCTTTATTAAACGACACATCCCTCCTATGGCGGTCAGCATGCTTTGACTGCCTATTTTGTGTTTGTTCTAAGCACGCCCTGGCCTCTTTCAGCGCTGATTGGACACGGTGATCAAATTGTGTCACTGCTGGTAATCCCTCCACGAGGGGTATACTAGTATACCTCAAATAAGCCTGCTGTGCCCTATCAATAGCCACTGCCAAGCCGCGGGCATTCAGATTGTCATAGCCTTTCAAAGGCTTCCAAATTTGCACCCCAAGAGCTAAGGGACTCTTTGGGTGTCGACCGTAGTTCAAATAGAATGGGGTCTCCTGGGTAGAACTATTTTTCGAGTTGTTCATTGCAAACTCGGCCATGGCTAACAGTTCATCCCATGTGTTATGGTCAGAATGCATATAATTGCGTAAGTAATCCTCCAAAATCCGATTCATGACTTCGGTCTGGCCATCCGTTTGTGGATGGTACGCAGTGCTCATGTTGAGCTGTATTTTCCACCTCTCGGCCAGGTACCGGTAAAACCTGGAAGTGAATTGAATGTCTCTGTCGGACACTATCTGAGAGGGGAGACCATGGTGCCTTATCACATTTTGCACCAATAGGTCGGCTGCTCCTTCTGCGGAGAGCTTAGTGGTCGTGGTTGCGAGGCGGACCATTTTGGTCAGTCTATCGATGAACTCGACGATAGCATCATGACCTCCCTTAGTTTTTGGCAGTTGAGTAATGAAGTCCATGGACAGTTCAGTCCATGGCTCCTCAGGAATGCCCAGAGGCTGTAATAAGCCTAGGGTGTTTTGACGAGAATACTTAGCCTGTTGACAAACCAGGCAAGTATCAACATGTAGTTGTACTTCTCGTCTCATTCCTGGCCACCAGTAATACCGCTGGACCAAGTTCAGGGTTTTGGCTTGACCAAAGTGTCCTGCACTTGGATGGTCGTGAGCCAACTGGCAAATCTCAGTCCGCAGACTATTCGGTATATATACCTGCTTGCCTCGCAGCCATAAACCGTCTGTGCAATGCATCTGCTACTGCTGTTTCACAGACTCAAGCTGGGGATCTTGGCCATAGGCCTGACGAATCCTGGAGGCTAATTGGTCTGCCTCTACCATCTCTTTTGTCTTTTTCTTTTGTCCCCGCTTGTGTATGGCTCTTAAGCCACAGACAACCAGTTGACTTTTCCCACTGCCTCCTGCTCGTCAGGTGATGGAGGAATGCGAGAGAGTGGATCAGCCACATTCTTTCACCCTGGGCGATATTCCCAGTTAAAGTCAAATTGTTGTAAGATTTCTGACCACCTAGCCTATCTTCGGCTCAATTGTGGTTGTGACTTAAGATAAGTCAATGGACAGTGGTCCGTTACCAGTTTGAAGTATGTCCCCTCAAGGTAACAGCTCCATAACTGGACAGTGTGAACCAAAGCTAAAGCTTCTTGATCTGTCATATTATAGTTCAACTGTGCGGGGAGGAACTTTCTACTGGCATAGCAGATTGGATGATTATCTTGCATCAGGACTGCTCCCACGGCAGTTTGAGATGCGTCTGCTATGACCTCAAAGGGTCTCTCAGGGTCTGGCATCTTGAGCAATGGAGCTGTGGTTAAACACCCCTTTATGTGCTCAAATGTCTCTTGACATTTGGCTGTCCACCCCCACTTGCCATTTTGTTTGGTCAAGTCTGTCAAAGGAGTAGCCATTTTCGAATAGCCCTGTATGAACTTTTGCAAATAGTTTGCCAGCCCGAGGAACTGCTGTACGTGCTTCATACACTGTGGTACAGGCCAGTTCTTCACCTTCTCAATCCCTTCGGGATTTGGGCGAATTCCCTCTTGAGACACAATATGCCCCAGGTAGGAGATTTCCTCCTTATTGAACTGACACTTGTGCATACGACAATACAATTTCTGTTGTTGTAGCACTTCTAACACCTAACGAAGGTGTTTAAGATGTTTTTCAGCAGTTTGGCTAAACACCAAGATGTCGCCCAGGTACCAGAACTAGTTTGCCAATTTGATCACCAAATATATGGTAGAGGTGGCCACTCCAGATGCCATCCGGTCCGTTAAATCCGGTTCGTTAATTTTTATCAGCTGTCCGTTAAATTCCGTTACAGAAAAAGGGAGAAAAATTCAGAAAAAACGAAAAAAATCCAAAAAAATCGAAAAAAAAACCCCAAAAAATCACAACAACTGCGGCTAGTTGAAAATCTAGTATGCATAGGTTGAAATAAAATACAAACATACTCTCTAATAGCGAATTCCATAAACTATATGTATGACTAAAACCCAAAAATCCCCAAAAAATCCCAAAATCCGTTAATTTTTGGTTAATTTTTGTCTTTTTCCGTTATTTTCCGTTAATTAACGGAAAATTAACGGAAATTAACCTCTGTCCGCTATTAACGGATCCGGGTGGCCACCTCTAATATATGGTGCATCGTTTGCTGGAATATTGCTGGGGCATTCGTGAGTCCAAAAGGGAGTACCTTGAACTCGTAAAGACCCAACGGCATTACAAAAGCCGTTTTGGCACAATCTACCTTATCAATTCGAAGTTGGTAGTACCCTTGCTGCAAGTCTATAGCCAAGAAAATCTTGGATCCTTGCAGTTGATCCAAATAGGGTGTCTATCCGAGGGATCGGCCACTTGTTTTTAATAGTGGCTTTATTTAGTGCTCGATAATCAATGCACATTCGGATGCTGCCGTCTGGCTTTGGCACAAAGAGTACCGGGGCCCCAAAAGGGTTACTGCTCTCCGTAATGAGACCTTTTCTCAACAGGTAATCCATCTGTGACCGGATCTCGTCCATTTCCTTTGAACTATACCGAAAAGCTGGTCGCTTTACCGGTTTGGTTCCTTCCTCAAGTAGAATGGTTAAAGCCACTCCGCGATCTGGGGGAAAGCCCTAAGGGAGTTCCTCAGGAAAAAGATCCTTGTACTCCTTTAAGAGGGATGTGATTTGTGCTGGGTTCACAGCACGCGAAATGGTCTTTCAACCTGGGGTTGCCGAAGGGCCTGGTGCGTCCCCCTCAGGGAGATCGCCAACCCGGCGAACCAAAACCAAACAGAGAGGAGATCCCCATTGATAGGCTCGACGAGCATAACCCAAGGAGCACAAATAACCCAACTGACGCGCAGGTGAAGGTGGGGAAGGGAAGGACCGTGGAGAACTACAAAGGGTAAACTCACGTCCACAGGAAACCACCCGGATATGTCCGCAACGATAATCAATAACACCGGCATGCTCATAGAGCCAATTGTCACCGAGAATGATGTTATAGTCGTCAGAGAGGTCGATGACGACACAACAGACAGTGTCCTTATACCCTTGAATGGTTAAGGGTAAATCCACCACTCCTAAGGAGGGGAGTGAAGATCCATCGGCCAGGAGAACCTTAGTCTCCGGCGAAGCGGAGTCCGCACGGGGAGGTGTGGAGAACTCCATAGGATCAACTATACGTCGAGTAGCTCATGCCAACCGCTGAAGACGGTTAAGGCGACGAAGCTGATGATTAGATGCCACATGGGGCTATTTAGGGGTGAGGCCCAACCGTCGACAACATGTCGGGTTGATGTAGGCCGTGCCGGTTGCACCCGTATCAAAGAGGATAATTGCGGGTTGATACCCGACTTGACCGGTAAAGGTCAAAAGAGGGTGATCTTGAGAAACCCCGCCAATGCGGTGTCCCGCTGGTCCCTCTGGGGGTTGATAGTACACATTGACCGGCCAAAGAATGCCAGGCATTTCCTTGCGATCTGGATGATCCTTACACGGTTGTGTGAACAACCGGGTACCCTTTGGGTAATGAATTAGCATGCGTATTTGGCGCAACCTAGGATCATCGAGCAATTCCCGCCATGCGGGTAGAAGAATGCATGCCCCCACATGTTGTGGGGCCTTTGCTCGTTCAGCAAAGTAGTGGTCTAAAAATGGACCAGCATTCTTAAAAGGTGGATTAATCCACACGAATTCATGAGATAACAGCTTCGTTAAGAAACTCGCATCTCTAGAACAATATCGCGCACACAACGCGTTATCCCCTTTAGGGTTAGAACAGGCATCCAGTGTAAACTGGTGGGAAACCAAAGTTTGAATGTGGTTGAAGTGCACAGGATTCAACATGCAATCAGAATGATCCACTTCATTCTGCAGACCCTTTCGGGTTTCCTCAGTCTGTGCACTCTTTTGCTGAATTTGCATCACATATTTGACAGCAGTTTGCAACTATTTCAGTTTAGGAACTAGAACGATTGGTGCCACATTCTTGCGCACATCCATGGGTGCTGTCAAGAGTTTAGCACTATTCACAGTATCCTTTCGTGCTGCCAAACACAATGCATGTGAATTCTTGCGCACTGTTTTCATACTTCGGTCGGGGCGCACCTCCATAGAGGGAAGCGTCCCCCGTCCCGGGCAGTCGCCGTCAGATAGATGGCCGGCAAAGAAGGGTTTAAAGCATCTAAAACACCTCCCTGCCCTTTTCAGGACCTATATCATTGTCTTGCGCAACTGCGCGCGATCGGTAACCAGCTTTCCTTCCATGGGATCGCGTATATCCGCATGCGGCTCATAAATGCGATCACCATGGGTCTGTGGACCATTCTTCAAGTCAGTACGAGAACCTTTAGGAACCATTCCCCCTCGACCTTTAGGCCTATTGTACAACACGGGCTTTCCCCGGTTATCCACTTGTAATGCATGGTGCTTGTGAATGATCTTGTTAGGGGGCAGGCGGTTACTCATATTCGGTCTGCCATTTCGGCTTTTATTTCGACGTGAGCCATATGCCTTGTATTCCTGGTCATATATTGGCCCCACTTTATACAAGTGAGCTCTCAAGCTCGCATAAGTGGCCCATTGCTCATCATCTTTATTTAACAAATATTTTCTTTTTATATCTGGACGGAGTCCAGTATATAGTGCATGCAACTTGGAAAAATCATCCAGATCGTTCTCACATTTGAGAAACATCTATTCCAAAAGTTGCATGTATTTAATCGTATCGGGACCCGAGGTCCCTGCCTTCGTAAAAGCTGCTATCTCAGACCAAATTTCGAAGTCTGAGTATTTATGATCGTAAAGTGTCTCCATGCCACAGTTAAACTATTCCCATGACAGTTGAAATTCTGGCTGCGAGAGCACTTCTGCATCAATAGTAAAACCCTACAGGTGGCCCAATTGAGCCAGCAAGCCGTGCTTCACTGACTCTTCTAGAGTATTCAGTGCTATCCATCCCCATTGTGATCGGGGGGCCATAGTGGTTTTGAAATACATAATGATTTTCTGCAACCACTTGGTCAAAGCTTGCTTATCTTCATTTCACTTTGGGGGTCTCATGCCTTGAGTATTCATCTTAGGCATGCTCACTTGACTGTCCCTTTCGGGTTGAATGTACACAGGGGCGTAGGGCATCCCTTGGGCCACCTGCAGATATCCCTGGCCCATGTATCCGGGCCCCATGGGATCATAATCGGCCGGAGGCAGTGGAGGCCCGTCGGCAGCCATGTGCATCCCCTCCGCAATGGACGCCAACCGCTCTTCATGCGGTGGCTCAGGGACTTGCATCAAACTCGGCGGGTGTCCCACTGTTTCTTCGAACTCTCCCAACCCCATTGGATGGGATGATTCTCCAGGAGTCTGAGATGGG
>CAJHUC010000795.1:0-16384 GCA_905146915.1 Ostreobium quekettii | reverse complement strand
GGCCACTCTGGGCCTCTGATGACGTCCCCTGCCTCGGCCACGTCCTCCAGGCACACCGCTCGGTCTGACTGCTGGATGGTTAGCAACCTGCTGAGGTCGGTGTGGGCCAGACTGGGATGATCCGCCACGCCCTGATCCGCGATACAATCCAGGGGGATACTGCGGAGGTCTGTAGGTCGTAATCACGTTGCCTCCGGGTTGAGGTCCTCGATACTGCTGATGTTGTTGTGATTGAGTCTTCTGGGCTGGTGGCTGCTGCGGCGGTCGCTGGCCCTGCTGCTGCTGTCCCCTCTGTGTCTGTCTGGGCTTGGCCTGGTCATCTCGGCCCCCCTTGGCAAACTCCATGGCGTCCTCTAGCCGAGAGACAAGCAGCTCTGCCTCCGCCATGGTCTTGGGGTACTGTTTAGCAGCGTCCAGCCGGTATGGTTGCCGCAGCCCGAGCAGCCACTGCTGCAGAGCAGTCTTCTCATCATATCCCGGCACCTTATGTAAGAGTGCTCGGGTACGAGCCATGTAGGTGCTCGCATTTTCACCAGATCGTTGCTGCAAATTGAGTAGCTCACTGCGCGCTCTCTGCTCACGTACCGGAGATTCGAAAGCCGTTTGCAGAAGTAATTTCAACTCCAGCACGCTGTCTGGACGGTGATGTCCCCTCACTACGTATTCAGCCTCCCACCAAATCCGGGCGTTGCCGTGGAGCAGTAGAATGATGTACGCCACGGCCTGCCTCTCATCTGGCTGCACAAACTCCAAGTAATCATCCGCTTGGTGCAGCCAAGCCACTACGTCTTGGCCCTTATCACCAGAAAAGGGTGGTGGCTCTCTGGGCTTGATGGAGACGTTGAACAAGGAGGAATGTACTGGTGGTGCCACAGGCCTCATTGGTTGTGCATACTGCCAGTTACTGTCCTGATGTTGACGATACTGTGGTCCCGATGGTCCAGCTGGTGGCCCTTGAGGATTGTCAAATCCAGATGCAAATATCTGTGGTCTGACTCGTGGGTGATCTCGTGAAGTTGTAGACTGCTGTGGTAGTGGCGGTGCTGATGGCGGTTGTCTTGGTAAACTGGAACCGGCGGCTGCAGATGTTGAAGCTTGAGCTGGTGGAGTCGGCTGTGATGATGCGTTGACAGCTGCACTAGCAACGCGACTTTGCTGCATTTGGTCGAATCGTGCAGCAATTTCTTCGGCTCGCTGCATCATGGTCCTCTCTCGTTCTGCAGACTGCGCAGCACTCTGAACTTGAGCTTGATGTACCCGCGTTTGCTGATCAGATAAACTGGACAATTTCCAGTTCGATTCGTTCAGCTGTTGTCGCAATGTTCTTGATTCGGCACGTGAAGTATCCAGCTCCTGGCGTAGTGAGTTGATGGACTTCATGGCAGACTCAGCCACCTCGATCTGCTTGTTGAGCGCTCGTTCCATCTGTCCCATGCGCTCAGTGAACGACTTCTGGTCGTCAAGTCTTGCTCGTCGTAATTCCTCCACCAATCTCACAGCTTCTAAACTCCTCGTGTCCGAATGCTGAGCGATGCTCAACGCAGCTCCCTGCCATTCATGCAGCGCCTCCAAGCCTGTCTTGACCTGTCCTAACGCTTGCGATGTCTCATCACGCAGTGCATGCGTTTGCTGTAGCGCTGATGCACTGACGTTGTACGCCTGCTGCGCTTGCTGCCCAGCTACAGCACTTTGCTGGGTTGCATGCTGCGCTTGTTGTCCAGCGATGGCACTCTGATGTACTGCACTCATCGCAGTCTGCGTAACCACAGTCGCTGCAGCTGCAGCCGATGCGGACGCTGCAGTTCCCAGTGTTCCAGCCCCGTGTGATTCCTGCAGTGGCTGATACGATCCAAATGATTGAGCCGGTTCGTATCCCCCAACACTAGCTGTCTGATCCGTCATCATTACCGGCACTAATCTGGTGTCTGGATTCACACTCAAGTTTGGCACCGGTTCACCCACTGATGCATTGCCGTAAGTACTGACCCCCGGCAGTACATTGTCCTGTGGTGCCAAACTGCCACCAATATCCTCCACCGGCGGCTGCCGCGGAACGTTCTGATTGACCGAGTCCCCTGATGTGGACATTGCATCATTACCCGCAGCATTCCCGGCACCGGCACCCATCATCGCACCATGCTGCGACATGGTGCCACGTTTGCACTCGTCCCGTCACTTGTTCCCCGGCAAGGGTCACTCTCACACTTGCCAGCACAGGTCACAGATGCGCTGGCACACTCCCCACACCCGTCACAGATGCGTTGACACGTCACAATGCTCCCACACCCGTCACAGGTGCACGTCACTGCGAAATTCACCAACACGGGCACTTGTACTGCTGCTCCGGCACGTATCACCCTCAATCGCTTCAATCAATGCTGTACCGGCACAGACAGCTTCCCACACAGTTCCCCAACGCGTTGGCACGTGTCACACAGCAATCAAATCCCAAATCGGCGGCCAATCATGCCAGATGGTCGCTGCCGTGATGACTCACCGGCACGGGTGCACAGCACGACCCGTCCGATGTTCTGGAACCTCCCCTAATGGCGGCGCTCCCCCAGCGCCCCCACAGCTCCTTGGATGGCGATGGCCCGTCGTTGGGGCCTCCACTCTACCGGCGCCCGCTTCCAGACGCTTCCCCGCAGTGGTATCCAGCTCCGAAACCACTTGGCGTGTGGTTTTTCCGCGTGCGCCCCGTGCGATGGATCGTCGATCCCTCCGGCGGTCAGCCAGGCGTAATCGGCACGGTCGCTCGATCGATCTCGACGCGTCGCGGACGTGGTGGGCCCCTTGGCGGAACGGCCGCTACTATGCGTCAGTCGGAAGGGTGGATTGGGTCCGGCGTTGCCTTGCGCGCGGTCCGCAGGCAGGCAGTGACAGCAGAATAGGATGTTCGTTACAAGATTCCCCGGCTCTTGTCCCCGCAGCACACAGTACTGTTACTCATCCCCGGGTTACCTTGTACATTAGACCACCGTCCCCACAAGCACCCAGACTGTCTCCAAAGCCCCTTTTCCAATGCAGCAAAATGACCCGAAAATGGCCCAAAATCCAAAATCGCCTCGCTGCGCTCAATACTCCGCGAAGGTGCGGATAATTGGTCTGCGCGCCTTTGCGTCGCATCTCACTCCGCTCGTATAAAGGACCAAAGATATTGTTCACATAACACCACCAATCCCTAGCACTCCATTTTTTTTGATATTCACATGCTGGTGTCCATTTCAAATCAAACCACCTTTCGACTTCGGCCTCCACTGGGTCCATGTGTAGTGGGGAGCATGGGGCCCATCTTCTCCATCTTGATGGTCGGAAACGTAGTGGTCCCTTAGGTGGGGGTGATGCCGCGTCTAGCCAACTCTGCTGCACAGCCTGTGCTGCATCCTCTTCGGATGATGAGCCCGAGGAATGGACTTCGGGCGCCTTCACCATGTGCCTCAACTGCAGAAGTCATATGCACACTATTAGTCACACAAGCAAGATATAAAAGTAGGCACCCATTACAGCCAAGTGATCCCAGGAGACAGCCGTTTAAGGCGAAATACACAACAGGCACAGTCGTGCATGCAAAGGCACAAAGGACACTTGGTACCGGCCAAAACTATCCACAGCTGGATGCACACATTTACAAAGGCAAAGGCCACAAATCAGAACTGAACTCACCAATGCCGTCATCTCTTTCTTCAACATCGCTTGGAACTTTGCCAGGGTGTCATATTCTTCCACCAAATTTGGCCAATCGTCAGCATTGTTCCAGATCCTCCTCATCCAGTGCAATGTATTCCTCCTTCCGTCCACAGCCGCCGCTAGTGCCCAGTTGTATATTAGGTTGACATTATCACAATCCGCACACAGTTTTCTTGTGAACTCAGAGGTGAATTCAAGCAACACAGGTTTTGCATGTGCATCGGTGTCACTGACATACAGCCGGTCGTACAGCAACTTCAAAACATTATAGAGGACATCCGATATGGTAATATACTCGTCCCCCTCACATCGCTCAGACAACTCCCTTATGGACTCCAAGACTGGCAGCACTTGTTTGAAAATGCACCACCCAGCTGCTGGTATAATGATCCTAGGAATTCTCACGTTTGCTGTATACTCGCGGATGCTTCTCTCCAACAAAACCGCCCTCTTAATCAAAAAATACATGTTGTTCCACCTCGTCGGGCACCAAGTCCCCAAACGCAATATTCGCTTTGGACAAGCCTGCTCTATTTCATTGTCAAGAACCGTCAGATCTGCATC
Organism: Ostreobium quekettii; assembly: GCA_905146915.1. Classification (NCBI taxonomy): domain Eukaryota; kingdom Viridiplantae; phylum Chlorophyta; class Ulvophyceae; order Bryopsidales; family Ostreobiaceae; genus Ostreobium; species Ostreobium quekettii. The sequence goes on along the minus strand of CAJHUC010000795.1, from coordinate 12,133 downwards.
AGGATCATTGGCCAACTCAGCAACATCATCCTCTTCCCTTACACCTCAGTAATCCTCCTCATCATCATGTGATGATACATCGCCGGCCACTTCCTCCTTTAGCATCTTCTTTTGCACGCGGCGTAAAACCTTCCAAGCAAGGGGCGATTTGTGAAAATGACTTGCCAATTCGCGAAGCGGTTCGACGAGCTGCTGAAACTCTTTCACATTTTGGAAAGCGGCCTTGACTGCGGTATTTAACAGATGGCAAATGCACGGGTTCCAATCAAAAATCTCCTTTTTCTCGGCTGCTGAAATCATATTGGAGGCGCAGTCCATGGTGAGAGCCACACGATCGCATGGCGACTCGTCCTGAAACGCACGCACAGGGTCCGCTTCCATCTCCGACTCCATCATGACTTGGTCATGCGGAACTACAGGGTGCAGGCCATACTTCAATCGGATCTTGAGCAAGGCACGGCTTATCGCGTCTGCAATGTGGCTCCCAGGGAAGCTGGTAGTCCCTGTCACCACCAACGTACTGTGCTTTAAAAGACGGGGGTTACCTTTTGCACGTGATATATGTCATACTATACTGGCCGATACAGGCCAGTACTGATGGCTATCATGCCATGGCAACACAACATCCACGATTCATGTTCAATAAGGCGTGATTCCCGGCCAGTGAAGGCTGGTACTAGTGCAGCGAGTGCACATGACACGGTTGGCAAAGCACACAAGAGTGGTAATTAATCACGGCATGCATGCAAACAGTAAAGAATTGATATCCATGATATGTTAGACAGTATTGGCCGATGGCAGGCCAGTACTGATGGCTATCGTGCTATGGCAACACAGCATCCACGATTCATGTCTAGTGAGACGCGATTCCCGGCCGGTGAAGGCCGGTACTGGTGCAGCGAGTGCACATGACACGGTTGGCAAAGCACACACGAGTGGCCATTAATCATGGCACGGATGCAAATAGTAAACAATTGACAACCACGAATATTGAAAATATCATAGGACACAGAATATGCCATCCAAACTCACCCAATATGCGTTTCTTCAGGCTCCAATCGGCGTCCACCCAATGCAATGTCACTGTTATATACGGGTCCGTGCACCTGCTTGTCCAAATGTCCGCTGTCATGGCAACTCTGGACTTGTCTCGGATTTGGGACACCTCTTCCCTTATTTCCCGCTTGATCTCATTGGCCTGTCTCGCCACCGACCTCACAATTGTTTGCTTACTAATAGATGGCCAACGGGGAATAAAGGCTTGCATTAAACGAACGAAGGGTGCCGTCTCAGCCAGGTGGTATGGTGCATTAGCAAAACTGACGTACCTGGCAATGTGGGTCACTGCCCTGTTCCATTCTGAGGTCCTAAGGTGCCATGTCTCCAGGTAGGTTTCCAACGATGTACCCAATTTCATCTGCTGGTTGCCCATAGGATTACTAAGTTTGTCTCGAAGTGCCTCAATACTGAAAATGCTATGTTTCTCTTTCAAATGGTTGGAGGGCCCCGTCCAACTGGCACTGTTTGAGTTCTTCTTTCCCGGGTTGTATGACAACACTTTGTATGTCTTGGTAATACCCCTCCCATAACACAACTGGCAAACAGCAGTAATGGAACGTGGTCTCTTGTCGGGCCCTTGCACCTCGTCTACAGTAAACCCCTCTCTACACCATTCCTGGTGGCCTGGATCCCCTTTGCGGTGGCATTGTTTGCGGCATGTCCTCGGCGACCCTTCCTCCAAGGTCGCCACCATGCGCGTGGACTGCTTTGCTTCAATTAGTGTTTGTTGTTGCTTGTGTGGAGTCCGCACATCAGCAGCCATGGCAAGCGGTTGGGGGGTGGTCAGACGCCTTCTCTTGGCCCTGCGCTGTGGCTTATCCTCCACCACAACGACACTCGAACTTGGCGATGCACCTTTAAGCGAATCAGTGTCCGCGGAGCTGAACGCACCCCTCCCAACAAGAACATCATCTGCATTTGGGACTCCTCGCTTAGCAACAAATGCTGCAAGGTCAACACCACCGTCGCCGCCAACAGAGCCTGACGCAGACGTCCATTGCGTAAATAACCGAGGCAACATATATTCGACAATGGTTTTCAGATGTTACAAGGAGATGTTACATGCACACTTCCTTTTGTGAAATAAAGGCAGAAAAGCGTCTCACAACCATGGATTGTTCAGCAAATGTCACCTTCCTCGCCGGTGGCAGGCGGTACTTGGACTTCACCTCACAATCAGATTGTTTTGTTAAAAAAAACTAATTGGAGGAAGTCTCCGTGTCACTCCCTGTTAGGAGGCCGGAGTCCATGACATTGAACTCCCACCCAGTCTATGAAAAAAATCGTCTTCAATGAGTCTTTCTTCCAAGCGTCTTAGCAACGGTTCAGTTATTCTATATTTTCTGCTAATAGACTTGTACCCCACCATGTGCTCCCCCCGGTGCAGCACCAAATCTATGATAGCTGCGCACTGATGTGTTTTATAAGCAGCCCGGTGATTCATATCCACTTGTTTGCGTTCCTGCCTGCGACGCTTCTGCCATTCTCCCCAAGACTGGGGGGGTTCTGTCTCTCGTGTTGTTCCTTTCGTAACCGTGCCCCTTCTGCCCCCCCCAATGCGTTATTAATGTATCCGCTTACAGCGGCTAATCGGGCCTGGTCCTTGGGGGCGAGGTGGTCCTGTATGGGCCGCCACACCCCCGAGGGCAGGCCACCCAACCCCGCTTCTTGTATTTCCTCTAATCTATCTGGTAGGGCTTCCCTATCGCGCTTAGCTTCCCTATCGCGCGCAGCTTCTATCCGCCGCCTGACTTTCACCCCTGCACGTCTCCTTCCCCCCTTCCTGTTGTGTCTGTGCCGGCGCTTTCGACCATCCTTGTAACGTTGGCCCCTGTTGAGGGGCCGCTTCCGACCTAACACAGGAACAGAATACGGTGTTTCCCCAGCCAGGTGACGGCAGGTACTGCCACATACTGGTGGTGGCACCGAAGCAAAGACAATAGGTATTGTAGAGAAATGCAGCACGCTCTGTACAATGCACGGCCCCCTAAAGGGACGAAGTGTTGAGGTTTCCCCAGCCAGGTGACGGCGGGTACTGCCACAAAGTGGTCATGCCACATAAGGAAAAACAGGCGATGGGTACTGCAGGGACATACAGCACACCCTGTACAGTGTGCAGCCAAATAAAAGTAACAAAGTAAGACTTCCCCACCCAGGTGGCGGCGGGTACTGCCAAATAATGTTGGTGGCATGTAAGCAAAGACGATGGGTATTGCAGCGACAAGTGGTGCACCCTGTGCAATGCATGGCCACATGCAAGGAACGAACTGCCAAGGTTTCCCCAGCCAGGTGACGGCGGGTACTACCACCAACGAGGTGGCCATGCCAGAATAGTGCAGTGCCCTACACACCGACAAACACACACAGCCACAGCCGCCAAAGTCGACAACAAAATACGGTTCTGCAAGTGTAAACGGTAATCCACTCACCAAGTGAGGGTTCGTGTTGCTGCTCCTCTGCGCTCGCCATCCCCCTCCCGATGGTTTCTGGATCTGCACTGATGCAGCTTGGTGAGGCTGCAGCACCACACACAATGTTAAGTACATTTCCAATTTATACGCAGGACAGTAGGTGCCCCAATGGATGCATGGTTTCCAGCCAGAGGCATTCAAGCCTTGGATTACCAGCCTTAGAATCAAGATTGCGATTGTACCCGACTTCCCGCGATGTTCCCTACAGCACCCAACCACAATAGGCGGCAGTCAAGCTTGCTGCACAGAGGTACACGTCCACCGCACCTACACGTCCCACCTGTCGAAGGCGCCCCTGCCTGCTTTCCGTTTCAGCGTTGGTACCACCTGCAACACAGTTGGTGAGGGTCGCAGGCAAAATCCCGGAATGAAGTCAAACCCCGGCCATGATCTTCCCACCCGGCCATGTGCCACCAGGTTTCCAAAGTCCACACATAATCCGCCCCCCCCCCCGGGGAAGAATTTCCCAGTAAAGCAGGCGGCCAGAAGTAGAAGCCCACACTATGCCCACGTATCACTCGCCGGAATGCATCCGCCAATATCCAGGTTTTCAAAATCCACAGATAATCCGAGAAAACCCCTCCCCTTTTAACACCCCCCACAACCCGGAATTTGCCGCCACAGCAGGTGGTATTGAGGGCGTTGCCCTGGCCAGAAAGCAGGATAGCGCGCTATGCCTGTGCATCACTGGCGGATTGCATCCGGCCACGCACAGGTTTTCGGCCAACAGATCATCCGAGGGCCCCCCAAACACCCCCCAACACCCCCCACGGCCCGGAATTTCCCGCCAAAGCAGGCGGTACTGAGGGCGTTGCCCTGGCCAGAAAGCAGGATAGCGCGCTATGCCTGTGCATCACCGGCGGATTGCATCCGGCCACGCACAGGTTTTCGGCCAACAGGTCATCCGAGGCCCCCCAAACACCCCAAACACCCCCCACGGCCCGGAATTTCCCGCCAAAGTAGGCGGTACTGAGGGCGTTGCCCTGGCCAGAAAGCAGGATAGCGCGCTATGCCTGTGCATCACCGGCGGATTGCATCTGGCCACGTACAGGTTTTCGGCCAACAGATCATCCGAGGCCCCCCAAACACCCCCCAACACCCCCCACGGCCCGGAATTTCCCGCCAAAGCAGGCGGTACTGAGGGCGTCGCCCTGGCCGATGGTATACCGCGTGGTATGCCTCACCTGCTGGCCGAGCAGGTGCTGGGTCCATACCCTCCACCGTCTCCTGCCCCTGCCGCCACATGAGCCACCAACAGGAGGGCAACCAATTATGTGCGCAGTCACCGCCAAGGTCCGCTGTATGTGGACCCTGGCTGAGCCACGCTAGCAATCAACCCGATCCGCAGATTCGGAAATCAGTACTTACTACATGGGCTCTGCTGTCATCCGCTGATTTGGTACACACGTCCGCTGTCATCCGCTAGATTAGCGGATGGGGTACGTGGCTTCCGGTCCGTAAGAGAATATCCATTAACACCCAAGCGGAATCCGCAGAGTCCGCTGATTGGGGCCAGCCGTCCGCTGCCATCCGTGCCACGTCAGCAACAGAGAAAGCGCGGTCCGCTAAATTAACGGATATTTAATGGAGGGCGCCCTCGTCTGCTATTAACGGATCCGGGTGGCCACCTCTAATAGAGACGCCGGGCTCCACTGCCCTTATATCTCAGAATCGCCTCAACTTCATACTCCTCATCGCCATCGACCAATTCCAGTGGAAGTGGCATCTCCGACCGAATGACTTCCGGTGATCACGCATATCTCTTCAAATTTGAGATATGAAAGACTGGATGAATCTTCCAGCTCGGGGGAAGACCCAACTCGTATGCCAGCAGAGAAACCACCTTGACAACCCTGAAAGGAACAACTCAGCGATGTCTTAATTTGGTCGGTAAATACTGGTCGATACGCAAATTGCGTGTTGTCGAGAGAGCCTCATCACCAACCTTGTAACTCTCACCCCTACGTGACTTATTAGCCTGATACTGTGCTCGGCTTTGCGCGTGGGCAAGGTTGGTTTGTGCTTCCTCCAAGGCAGCCTTCAAGCGATCCACCATAATTTGCACAGCTTCAAAGCGAGTTGTCCCTCTCCTTTGCAAAACTGCCATAGGCACTAAGGGATGGTCCCCGGCATTGAGAAAGAATGGCGAATATCCCGTTGCCATATTTGCAGCGTTATTGGCAACAAATTCTGCCAAAGGCAACTGTTGACTCTACCCCATTGGATTCCTCTCTACATATGGCCTTGGGAAGTTTTCCAGCGTTTGGATGGCTCGCTCTGACTGGCCATCTGTCTATGAATGAAATGCTGTACTGAACTGAAGATCCATTCCCGGCAGCTCAAATAAACTCCTCCAGAACTTGTTGGTAAAATGAGGATCTCGGTTACATGTAATCACCTCTGGAAGGCCATGCAGTCGGAACACATAGTCTATAAATAATTCGGCATATTCTTGGGCTGTCACTTCCTTAATACATGAGGCAAAGTGGACCATCTTTGTGAATCTGTCCACAAACACTGCAATTGCAGTGTAGCCGCCTGACTCTGGCAAATCCGTAACCAGGTCAGTGGTCACTTGAGCCCATCGCCTTGTAGGAATCTCCAAAGGCTGCAAGAAACCTGCTTTTGCCCAATTATCCGACTTCATCTCTTGACATGTCGGACATGATCTCACATAAGAAGTAACATCAGAACATAGCCCATTCCAATGGAATTGCCTGTCTACAAGATCTAGAGTCCTGTGCATGCCCATGTGTCCCACAGATGGTACATCATGGCACTCCTGAAGAATATATTGGCGCAGCGACTTAGGAACCACAACCTTTTGTAGACCTTGTTTTTGAATCTCTATTAATCCGACTGATGTCAGGGTGTATTGTCCATCATGAGTCCCTTGCCTCAACTACTGTAATACTGTTTTCAGATGTGGATCGGCCTCATATGCCTGGACCCACTTGTGGTGTTCCTCTGGACCCATCTCAGTTCCGAATTTCGTCAAGGTGAACAGAGTACCCGTGTCCTGTTCATGGGTCTCTGACTCATCCTCTAGTTCCACCTTTATTCTCTGACTCCTGCTTAGAGCGTCGGCAAGAATGTTGGCCTTCCCGGGATGGTATTTGATGATTGGGTGTATAGACTGAAACAACCCAAGTCTCATCCACCGATTTTGTACCCGGGACAACACTTGCTGGTCCATAATGCGGTTTAGCATTTGGTGATCGTTCAGAATGGTCACCCCGCCTGGACAACCCTCAATATAATAGCGCTAGCTCTGCAAATAGTACACCATGGCTGCCAATTCGCATTCATAAGCTGAGTACTTTTGTTCTGTCGGCTTGAGTCTTCTACTCAGAAATGCGATTGGTCTCAACCCCTCTCCCTAATCCTGTAACAGAGCACCTCTTGCTCCCGTACCGGAGGCGTCTGTGAAGATTGTGTATTCCAATTTTGGATCAGGGAAAATCAAAATTAGCGCACGACAATAGGCATCCTTTATGGCTTTAAACACGTGACGCTGATGGGGCCCCTACTGCCATGCCATACCTTTCTTTGTGAAATCGGTTAATGGCCCTGCAATATCTGAATAATTCCGAATGAATCGTCCGTAATAATTTGTAAACCCCAGGAACGACCGTATATCATGGATGTTCTGGGGTGTGGCCCAATCATGGATAGCCTTCAATTTTGCCTCTGTTGGAGTTACTCCTGTGCCACAAATCTGTTGTCCTGGGAATTCAATAGAAACCTTGACGAATTCATACTTTGATGCCTTTGCAAATAGCTGATGCTCCCGCAGCTTTTGCAACACTCTCCTTAGGTGTTCTTTGTGCTGGTCTATGTTGGCAGAGTATATTAAAATATCGTCCAAGAAAATGAGGACGAACCAGTCCAAATAGTCCTCCAGGAGATCATTCATCATGTTCATAAACTGTGCAGGGGCATTGGTAACACCGAATGGCATCACCAAATACTCATACAAACTTCAGCGAGTCTTAAATGCTGTTTTGTGAATGTCTCCTTCTCTGACCGGTATCTGCCAATAATCAGATTTCAAATCAATTTTGTTGAACACCTTGGCGCCTCCCAGACAATCGAACATTTCCTCTGGTAATGGGAGAGGCTATTGGTTTCGAACTGTCTTTTTGTTTAGCCAACGGTAATCCACACAAAACCAAAGGCTTCTGTCCTTCTTTGGTATAAAAAGGACGGGTGCGCCATAAGGAGATTCGGAAGGTCGAATAAATTTATGGTCGAGGAGACTTTCAATATGTTTCTTTGCCTCTTGCAACTCGAGCGGACTGAGTTTGTATAAAGGCTTGTGAACCGGAGGGACATCATCTTTCAGATCAATTTTAAATTGATGCCCTTTACGAATAGGTGGGACACCAATTGGTAGATTTTTTGGGAATACATCCCTATACTCCTTTAGGATTGCCTGGATTCTGCAGGCATATCCTCGCGCTGTAATTGCGCCGAGTCCAAGTCCGATGTGGTGTCACCCTATTCCTTAGTCTCCTTAACCTTCCGAACAAAGCCAATGAAGGCTTTGGTGGTTGCTTTCTTTCTTAGCATCCAGCGCATTTGCGTGGCGCTGACCATGTGTACCAACTTTTCTGATGGTTTACATTTTTCCTTTGCAAGGGACAGTTCAATCCGTTTTGGTCCTTGACTGACAGTAACTGTCCCTTGAGCCCAATCGATATGGAGATTTTCCTGCTGTAACCAGGGGATGCCCAGAATCATAGGCTTCTGTAGGCCTGGAAAGACTTTGGCTATTACTGTTCCCCGATACTCCCCATATTTAAAATTCAATCGAACTTTCCCCCGTATTTGGGTTTTAGATCCATTAACCACAGTCAGCTGATCCAGTTTTGGATCATCTCTCACCCTCAATCCATGAGCTGTACACACTTGAGCAGAAATATAATTTCCAGTCAATCCAAAATCGAGCAGGAACCTCCATGTTTTCCTGTCAACATGACCGATGAACTCAAGTGTCCCTCGATGAGTTCTGTCAACACTACTGACACCATAAACAGGAGTGTCAGTAGGCAAACCCCGTTTGGTCGTTACCCCTGTGGATCTGTCGAGAGGCGATGCACTCACTCTAGTGTCATCCACCTGAACCTCCTGTTTCCAAAGGGTAGGCTCCAGCATCATGCCTACCACTGGAGGTTTGGAAACCGGCACTTGCTGCTATCGATCCACAAGTTTTGGGAGGTGAGGATCTCTTTTCTTTTTATAAATCCCTCTTTCAAAATTTCCAATTATTTTGGTCTCTTTTGCAACTCCCTCAAGCAGTACAGACCGACCAGCCTGGTCACCCGATTGTATGGGCAAAGGGGGCCAGGTTACTAGTTTCCGGGTGGTTTGATGCCGCACTTCTTTTGCATTTCAATCCAAATGTTGCACTTGGTGAAGGGGTGACTTCCCCCACACGCAAAGCACTTCATTGGACCGCGGCCACCTTGTTCCCCCGGGTTACCACCTCCTTTCTTTTGGCCCTTCCGGCCTTTGCCCTTTTTGCCCTTATGCTGCTAGGACTGCTGCTGTCCATGCACAACATTGACCTGGCTAGGCCTGGCTGACTGCTAAGCCTCAACAAAGTGGATGTTCTACTTTTTCTTTTGTCCACTTTGTCCCTTCTGCTGCTGGCCCTTCCCCTGATCAATACCCCCTCGGAACATGTCCATTCGTAGGGCCATTTGTTTTGCCGCCTCTAGATTCCCTTGCACGTATGCCCCTACATGCTCTTGCAAATGGGGGTTTAGTCCTGACAGAAAGGCGCTGAACGCTTCTTTGGCATTCATGCTGGGCAAATGACACTGCAATTCTTGAAATTTCTGTATGCAAGTTGACACTCGATCAGTTTGGCAAAGGGCTCTCAATTGTTTTCGAGCCTCTTTGGTTTCCATTACCGGCTCAAAAGCCACTATGAACGCAGTCTGAAAGTCGGCCCAGTTCGCAAATCTGGGTCGCTGACCTCTCTCAATGGCCAACAAAGGGGCATTGACCTATGAACTAGCGGCGCCATCTACTCTCATGGCCACCACGTCAATATTGTCCACAGGGTCATAGCGCATCAGGCGCATATACCGCTCCATAGACGATAGCCAAACTTCCGCCCCTGGGCATCGACTCCTGCATAGCGGGGTGGGGCATCCAGCTTCATTTGCCCAACACCAACTGCTCCTATCGACGTACTTCCACTAGGTCCTGCAACATGACTGGTTGCTCCACCAATCCCCGGCACGCTGGACATAAACCTAGTGTGTGGGACAGACTGCGAGTCCTCCACATATGCAGACCCACCACCAGTCGTCCGATCCACAAGCAGTTTGGGATCCGGCGATATCCTAGGGGCACTTCCCTTGCCCTTAGGATCAATATTCCCTATTGCCGGTGAGGTTGCTGAATCACGAACACTGCCAACTCCAGGCAGTGGGGAGGGACCTACCCCAGATGGAACGGTTTCTTGACGTAATAATTCCAGCCTAGGAGGGAGTTCTTCTTCACTCTCCTCCCCCTCAGACTCACTACTTTGTCCAAGATGCATTGCATGGCTAAAACTGTATTCACCAGTACAGCTTAACTGTCCGAAATTTCTTCCAAAGATGTCTGGAGGCGGATCCTTTCTTCCCTGTATTTCGACTCACCGGCCTCCAATTTGGTGTCCCAAGCCTGAGTCTCTTTGTCCAACCTACCGTACAACATGCTAAAATTGGTGGCCCAGTTGTGGGCCCTTTTTGTGGTTTCCAAGCTCAGGTGCCGCAATTCCTCCTTGAGTTGCTGGTGAAAATTTCCAGGGAACGTCGTACATTAGTCAGACCGTCCCTCAGTTCCGTTCTCACTATGGCTGCCTTCTCCCTGGCAGCAACAGCCTCTCTCTGGACCATTTGTAGATCCTCCCTCAGGGACGTCAGCTCCTGTCCCTAATTCGTCATCACTCCTCATGCAACTTCCACCCACTGCACCATGTCTATCAAGTAGAGGTGGCCACCCGGATCCGTTAATAGCGGACAAAGGTTAATTTCCGTTAATTTTCCGTTAATTAATGGAAAATAACAAAAAAACAAAAATTACCCAAAATTAGCGGATTTTTGGATTTTTTGGGGATTTTTGGATTTTAGTCATACTTATATTTTATGGAATTCGCTATTAGAGAGTATGTTTATATTTTATTTCAACCTATGCATACTAGATTTTCAACTAGCCGCAGTTGTTGTGATTTTTTGGGTTTTTTTTCGATTTTTTTGGATTTTTTTTGTTTTTTTTGAATTTTTCTCCCTTTTTCTTTAACGAAATTTAACGGACAGCTGATAAAAATTAACGAACCGGATTTAACGGACCGGATGGCACCTTTGAGTGGCCACCTCTACAGTCGAGAACTACTTTCTTACAGCAGTTTTCTGCAGTTCTCGAATTTCTCCATAAAGATAGAAGAACAACTCTCCGTGCTGGGTAGCCAAAAGCTCCACCACAGCACGGGCCTCCTTATCCACCATCCTGGTAGGATGCTTATGCCTGTGGAGGTGTAAGACTGGCACCCCATTAGTTCCTACAGGAACGGCCAGAGTCTCTGTAGGGATAAGCCTATCCTCTGGCTCCTGGACAACTGACGGCCCAACTGGTGTAGGCACACTCTCATCGCCCGCGCCGTTCACGTCCATTCCCTCAGGCCTAGACATGGTATAGGGATTCACCTTTTTGTCGGAGAAAAATGGGCAGAGGTTCCTCTACCGTCGCAGAAAAACGGGCAGAGGTCCCCCCCCTGTCTGTGTACAAAAACGAGCAGAGGTACCCCCTACTACCACAGAAAAATGAGCAGAGGTTCCCCCTGTCAACTCCCACAGAGAGATCCCACAAACTGACAGAAAAGGTCCTCAATCGTCACTCAATGGACAATGACTCCCCCACTGGATCAGCAAGAAAACCCAATCACGCCTAGTACTAACAATCCACTGGCACCCGGCTACACTGTCCTATTGAGGTAGCCGGTAGTCCCAGTGTGTCAGTACCACTCAATCAGCCAATGATAGGCTGATGTAGTCCCTACCAAAACGACTCCGACTACCCCGGTCTGACTTAGGTTGTGGATCCACGCCCCTGGGCTCTACCCCTAGGCTTGTGGCACCCTATGGCCCTTGCCCGGACAGGGGTAGCTACTGAGGCCCCAATTGGCCTAGCGGCCAGTAATAAAATAGGGCTTCTGCACCAGGCTCCTTGTGGGTTGGGGTACTAAGTCACTGTGACCGTTCCCATTTGGTAACGTTCGGTGTCTAAATACCCTTAGATATCCCAGAGCCAACGTCACACCTACCCTCCCCCCTCTGGGATCAACAGGTCATGGGTGGACATAATGTGTGACTCAGGTTCCTCCAGGAATTGGACTAGGTCCGCCTCCCTTCTCAGGATACCCGCTATAGGATAGCGCTAAGGGCTAATCCCCCCTATCCCGGCCTGAGGACTTCTATCCTCTCTGCCGCCCTGCCGGCTTTAACCTGGTGGCCCCTTGCCCTCCCAGGCGGGGGGTAGGTTCAGAGAGGCTACCCCATGGCCCGTCCACGTATATTTCACCGGGCAAAAGCGCCCTGGCACCTATG